>CABFWO010000650.1:114338-149458 GCA_902155825.1 Timema genevievae | reverse complement strand
CCCCCCCCCAATACCCTCCCTTATCATGTGTCTCTAAACCAGAGGTCCCCAACCTTTTTGTACCTTGGAGCACATTCAAAACTAACGGTAGTGCACCCATGTCAAGATATTTATAAAGGAAATAGGAAGTATTAGCTTGGTATTAGTGAGTAGAATGATAGTTCCGAGTAATAAAGTACACTTTTGAAAATGAATCGGCAAAGAAAGAGGAATGAAAGGGAGGGATTGTAAAGAGGGGGGCTTTCAATCACCAACTTCTTGAGAACAGCATACCTGGAGATAAGCACAAACTTGATTTTTGTCGGAAAAGAGACAGATTAAAATTACTAGTCAAGAACTTTTCAACTGTGGTCAAAAAGTGGCGAGCAGACGCAAAAGGCTCGGCGGGCGCAGGGTTGGGGACCGCTGCTCTAAACTATTGTACTGTCAAAACTAAGGGGACCTTGCGCTTGTGTATAATTTAGACTCACATAGTTTTTTTAAGTCTAATATTTCAGTGCACACTTCTTTTGTTTTGGTTGCGTGTTTTAGTTCAAATTTTTCTTCAATTCTAGTTTTAAATCAAATTTATTAACTTTTAAATAATAATTTATAAAAATAAAAAATAAGTCTTAGTGTCATGAGCGTTGCGCTATATCTACCGCACATAGAGGGCTGACATTTAAAAACTGATAGCGCCTGTGTACGAACAAGTGTACCTGGAAGCTGGAATTTTAAATTTTTGATTAGATTTTTTTTAGATTTATTAAAAACTGTGTCTGAATAAATAAAATGAAGAGTTTATTTTTTATCTGTTTGAAGCAAAGAAAAGCGTAACCCGGTGTGGCCACACAATTCATGTAGTGGTTTCCCCCGGTACTTTTGCTATATAATAATAAAACGAGAGTATGGATGTGTAAGGGGCCGGTACAGAACAAACATCGACCTACTCTATTTCGAATTAACTCTAGAAGCCGTAAGAAAGGACGATGTAACATTTTTGAATTGGATTATTCACACATCTGTTACTCTTTCCCTATTAGGGCCCTCTTCACTCAATTCTCACTCTTTATTTGGGGCAGGAGTACAAAGGGTGCGGCGATGGGTAATACCGGGATCCTACTTAAGGGGTCTCCGACTCAATCCTGGACTCTCCTCCATGTGGTGTAGCGTTGTGGAGGTCGGGTGTGAAGCCCAGTGGAAGCGGGGTTGGGTGCGATTGAGAGACAGGAGGCTGGTCAGGTGGCTTGGGATCAAGCCTGATCAGTACAATGGGCTGGGAGTCTAGGGTGTACGAGTCTTAACGGACAAAACGGTGGAACCCGCAGCCTCAGTAACGGGTGGTCTATGGGTGGTAGCAGCCGTAACACCCAGGTGTAGCAGGTCAGTGGCTGAAACAAACCAAACTCGAAATTATAAAAAAAGTGTGACAAGTTTATTTTTCTTAGTTTTTTAATCAATTTCTGTGTATTATAAACTAATTTAGCTGTCGAGCCACCTCATTGTTTAACTCCTTCATAGTGAAATTATCAACAAGGAATACAAAATGTTTGATTATTTGTAGGCACTTTTCACTCTGAGTCGAGCTCAAATCAAGTTTGAATAAAAACATGAGTTTAAAAAAAAAATTTAGTTCAAGTAATGTTAATCAATTTTTATATTTGAAATATTTCAGGTTGGATTTCAGTAAAAAATCTATGGACTAACATTTAGTACAAACATAGATTTTTCGGGATAAAATTTTTTTTGTGGAAAAAAATTATAATCGCACAAAATCGAATTTTTAAACATATTTAATGTAATTGTACAATTTTTTTTGGTAATAAGACTAAAATGAAAATATTGAGGGACCCTAGAGGCTATGAAATAATACCTTAAAATTGGATCAAATTAATTAAATTTTGAATTTTTTGAAAAAACAAAAAAAAATCTTAGTACTCACATTTTTTGAGTTTGGTAAAAGTCTTTGAGTTGAGTATCTACTAAAACTCGTCTCGGATGTGAATTTTTGAGTACTTGCACACCCGTGATCATTTTATCTTATGTGCACGCAGGGACCAGTGCTCATTGCTTCGTCCCAGGGGGGTATCAACATAGAGGAGGTAGCGGCCGAGAATCCTGACGCCATTATTTACGAGCCCATAGACATTAGCACAGGTAAGCAATGTCAATATGTTTCGAATCTCTACATTTAATGTCGGTGTTCAAATGATTCCCACCTGCTTCAGTAGCCGAACGATCCAAGGAGTCACTCTTGTGTTAGACTGGCCTACCGATGACGGAGAGATCGAGGCTCAATTCCCGGTCGGGTATACTGAGCCTGGTTTTCCCCTAAATGTTTTCTTACTCCACTTCCATGCATGTAGAATAGCTCTAAAATTCTTCCTTCATCATCCCTATCCCATTAGGTGATTAACTGTAAGAAAAACCACTTGCCTTAACTTTGCCAAGAAAAGGCGCTGGCCTTAACTTCGCCCAAATAAATACGGTATCATCATCATCATCATTGTTATAGTAATTATCATATGCATATAATCTTAACGGGCAGTAAGATGCGATGATAAAATTCCAAGCTCGCTATTGAAAGGAGGCTCTAAGATGTCGCGATGTGTGTTTGCGTCAGGCATCAGTAAGGAGCAGGCGCTGAAGATCGCGGACCAGGTGGGTCTCGGAGACAAGAGGGACCAGACGGCAGAGATCCTCCTGAGATTGTACAACCTGTTCCTGGCCAAGGACGCCCTCCTCATCGAAGTCAACCCCTACGCCGAGGACTCGAGTGGTAGCTGTGAGTACCGCCAACACACAACTAAGGCCTGTATTGGATGCAGCTAAAGGTGTTGTAGCCTGATTAAATTATATGTCGTTGTTGGTACTTTAACCGCGGTTTGGTAGCTATCAAAGAGACGCTGTTTTGTGGTAGGTAAAATATTGAATTTGTTTTAGAGGTGGGTCAAATCTATTATTTTATAAATCCTAAATCTCTAATTCAAATATTTGAAAAAATAATATTTTTTTAAAAAATATTCAAGTTTCAAATCTGAAATTTTCTCAAATAAGCGTAGTTTTTGGACATGTTTCCATTTTTGCAATTGGCACTTCAAAAGTTAGTAGAACTAAAACAAGTTTCTTTTGATAATTTTGGTGTGTCCACCTATTTGTGATTTATGACCAGGGCTATTGTCTGAATTCCAGACTTCTGTCTGGACGCCAAGATGAGGTTCGACGACAATGCCGAATACCGCCAGCAGGATCTCTTCAAGTTTCGCGATTGGACGCAAGAGGATGAGAAGGAGGTGCTGGCCGCCAAGCACAACCTCAACTACGTCGCACTTGACGGTAAATCACTCTGTTAGACACACGTGAAGGTGCTGGCCGCCAAGCACAACCTCAACTACGTCGCACTTGACGGTAAACACTCTGTTAGACACCTTTCTCGGGATCTGTACTGTTAGGTGTGAAGCCTGGCTCTCAACTGGAAGTACTAGGTTTCAATTCTAACCTGGTGCATTGAAAATGTCTTTCCTCTCTTCGATTTGATTTGTCTTAGCTTAATCCATCCGTTACAGGCACAGGAATGGCCAGAGCCCATTAGTAACTTACGTGTTAGATTAAGTATCATCTTTATTAAATAACCTCTTAAAGTTAAGTATAGCTTTTTATTTATTTGCTAAAACAAAATTTCACAATTAAGAACAAATAAATCAACAATGTCTTAAGAGGGGTGTGCATGTGTGTG
Source organism: Timema genevievae (assembly GCA_902155825.1). NCBI lineage: Eukaryota > Metazoa > Arthropoda > Insecta > Phasmatodea > Timematidae > Timema > Timema genevievae. Next base: position 145,743 of record CABFWO010000650.1, on the reverse strand, counting down.
CACAAGGGAAATGAGCAGTGTCCATAGAAGTATTTGAATGTGTGTGCGCAGGGGAAATTGGCAGTGTCTTTAAGAGGTAGGCATGTGTGCGCACAAGGTAAATCAGTAGTGTCTTTAGAGGGGTGTGGATGTGTGTGCGCAGGGGATATCGGCTGCTTGGTGAACGGCGCGGGTCTAGCCATGGCCACCATGGACATTATCAAGTATCACGGTGGCAACCCCGCCAACTTCCTGGACGTGGGGGGAGGCGCCACCGCGCAGCAGGTCAAGGAGGCGTTCAAGATCATCACTGCTGATCCCAAGGTACGCGAAACCGTACAATCCAAGTGAAATGTGTATTAAGACAACTGAACGCACCCAGCATATGATTGGTGCTGCCATCTAGACATGACCTATGTCTCACGTGCGCCGTGCAGGGCGAGTTGAGACACAAGGGGCTGACATGCGGGGCTTGTCCTTGTAGCTAAGTGGTCAGGGGGTTTAGTTTGATTCCATTGGGTGTTTGTAAATAGGGCTGACCCATTACATAGATTCTACAACCATAGGCCCAAATGTGCGCCCATCCTACTTATAGGGTGCCCATTTCATCTGCTAATCTGAGAAAAATGAGTATGATGTGCCATATTAATTGATGTATAATTAATAGCTGCTTACCGTTGGTAGCCCTGGTATGTAACATACACTTTGCTACCGAGTTTTTTCTACGTCAGTAGGCCTGATGAGGTATTGAGTTTGATATCCTTAAGGTGGGGATGTAGGAAACAGGAGAAAATAAATAAAATATTTCTCTATTTAAAACTGAGAGTTTAATTTACTTCACATGGTAATATCAACATTTTGTTGAATATCTGTCATGATATGAGAAACTTTTTAAATCACGAGAAAATGTTTTCATCAAATTCCAGGACACCCTCGACAGATATTCAACAACTGTCGATAGCTCTGTGTGTAGAAAATTAAACTCTAGGTTTCTACTGGAGAAATATATGGGTTTTTTTAGGAAAAAATGTTTTTACATAAAAACTCCAAAAACACTGACCTTTTATTGCGTACCCTCCATTCCCCAACTGAATCATTAGTAGGTGCAGGGCTAGGTCAGGTTGTCTCAAAGAGTGTTCATGTTGTGTTTGTTGATTTATAAGAGTCGCACCCAGTCCCTGTGTAAAGTCTGAAAGGTTCAAATTGGAGCCGAGCGTTCATGTCAAGTTCTTGTACAGGTGTATGCCATCTTGGTTAACATCTTCGGGGGCATCATGAGGTGTGACGTGATAGCGGAGGGCATCATCGCGGCTGCCAAGGAGCTCGACCTCAAACTACCAATCGTGTGCAGGCTGCAGGTGAGTCACAGCACGCTTAATTCCTAGGTTACGAACTATTATCACAATCAAGGTTTTTTTTTTCCAAACTACTGTTGTTTCAAATCACTTTCAAACTCTCGTTATTTGATCAACAAAGTAATATTGAATAAAGTTACTTTCATATTAATGTATAGTCGAAAAAAAAATTAAGCTGAAAGCACACATTGTTTTAATAAACTGTGTATCTCTTCAAATTAATTATTAGAAGGGCATGTGCTAGAAATGAACTATTTGGTTCTTCCTTATTAGTAGGTAGAAGGTTAGATAGATAAATGTTTTGTAGAAGTATTTTGTGGGAAATGGCTAATCACCACATTACATAATTTAACTAATGAAAGTGTCTATATTTTATTTAAACTGTGTATACTGTAGAAACTTATTAACCCGGATTAATTGGGGCTTGAAGTTGTAAAAAAAAACCCTATAAAATGAGGCAAGGTACGATTAAAACATTATCATCACTAAACGCCTAAACAAAAACAAACTACATTTGTTTTACTTCTAAAGTAATACAAACGGAAAATAATCCATAGAAAAGTGTCCGTGGAAAATGCGTATGGTGGTTTGTAGTCATGCTTCCGCAGCCCAGCTGGGGAAAGGACTGTCCGGATTGAGTGAAATCCATTTTAGTAGAGTCCAGATTAATGATGTTCTACCGTACATTTGACTTGAGGTGCATTTGACTAATTTTGATGGTCCTAGTGAGCTACTATCATACGTCTGTTGTGGTTGGCTGCTGAACTGAATTTGATTAAAGTAGTGCTCAGCTCTCTTATTTGCATAGTAATTTGCTCGCTTCTCGTTCATAATATTTCAAGTTTAACGAACGCAGAAATTGTTATATTTTTAAAGTATTATTGTCGGTGCTCAAAATGTCTTTCTGCTGGTAAAATATAAAACATTTTTAATATCAGTTTGGTTCACACATTCAGCGAAACTAGAGCGCAGAGAGCAGGTAGTTAATTTTGCTAGAGTATCATGGCGGTTCATACAGGTGTGTAAATGTCTGATGGGCCAACTAGAAACACCCGATTGCCAAAATTTGTTTTCAAGTGAATAAAGGATTTTTTCCTTACTACCCATCTGGTATATTTTCATTAATTATATCAATAGGTTAGGAATGAGGAGGGTAGAATTAAGAGGAAATGTACCCTCATTTACATGGTCCAAGGATAGTGAGAAATCATTCAGGTAAATTCACCCTTGGTACACCTGGCTGGGGTCTGAACTCTGACCAAGCTGGACTAGATAAACTTAATGTTTAGTTTGTGTACTTACTTATGTGGGTTTTAACTTCTAATCAATGTTTTAGTTGTTGTTTTTGGAGATGTTGCATAGTAGGGTTGTGCGAAACATCGACTTGGCTTTGAATCAACTAAGAAATAACAGCTTCGACTTTGTATCGAAAAAAATTCCAGCTTTGACAATTCGCCAATAAAAGTATTGACAGCTGGAATACTCAATTTATGGTCAGTTTCCAAGCTGAGCTGTTATGTAGATTACAAATTATTCTTATGGAAAAAACTATAAAAGTAATTAAATTACATATTTTATAGTACTACCTGAAGTAATTAAATTGCATATTTTTTTAGTATTGCACAGTAATTATTGTTCATAATATTTTGTTTTATCCTGATAAATAAAGTTAAGCCAAATCTGAAGTAATTAAATTGCATATTTTTATAGTACTATCTGAAGTAATTAAATTGCATATTTTATAGTACTATAAAAATATGTAATTTAATTACTTCAGATAGTACTATAAAAATATGCAATTTAATTACTTCAGATTTTGCTTAACTTTATTTATAAGAATAAAACAAAATATTATGAACAATAATTACTGTGCAATTAAACATTTAACAAGTGATTTTAGTGCATAAAGTTATATAAATAACCACAATATACTAATTTTTCTGGCATCAAACCACTTACAAAAAAATATTAGAACTTATATTATACTTTGAGAATATTTCATATATTCGATTCGAGTCTGCTTCAAATTGGAAAGAATGAACTTAGCACATCCCTATTGCATAACATTATGTGGAAAAAAATATTCTTTGAGCTTTGATTGGCTACCGGTAGATAATCAGCACAAGGAATTACAGAGTTGAAAATATTTCAAACCCGCCTCGGTGGCGTAGTTAGCTAACGCGCTAGTCATGTTGAGCTTGACTTTCGAGGACGGGGAGATAGAGGTCCGAATCTTGGTCAAGTGAACTGGGGGTGGTTTTTCCTAAATGGTTTTCCACTCTCCCTCCATGCAAATTCGGGTTCACTTCTCCTATATTCAACCTTCCCAATTTCTAACCCATTAGCTTAATTAGTACTTAAGCGTATAACCCGAACAAGTAGTAAGATGTGGTGCTAAATAAAAAAAAATTCAAAGCGCAGAGTGGAGGTTGGTTTGAAGCACATATTATCACTATGTTTCTGTCCTGCTCTTGTTTGGCGAATGTGTGAATCCACAGTGATAAAAATAGATGCAATATAGTATCACTATACAAATAAGACAATCTTTCAATTCGCTTTAAACACCTAAATAATTCTTTAAATTGAAAAATGACTACCCAGACACGAGAATCAAACCCGGGACCTTTGGCTTAATTTGACTGGGGTCGATTCCTGTGTTCAATTGTAATTTTTCAATCGAGGGAATATGATGTTTAAGTGCAGCTACCACCGTAATCATCAAATATAACAGCTTAGCTATTAAATCCACCTAATTAATTGCTTCTGGCTAGACCATAAGTTTGTTTTATTTCCACTTGTTGACATTGCTGGATGCTGGTTGCTGTATCTCCCTCCCTACCCCCCATTTCAGGCACTGCATACTTTTATTGGACTGTACAAACTCTGCAATGAGCATGAACCCCGGCAGGGTGCATGGGAAATATCGCGGCATGTTTCCACAACAACCAGGGTCAAGGGCAGTGTTTTCTCAAACTCTCCCTAATGGTGGGCCACTTGACAAATGTTCATTACACATGTAGACCACCTTAATATACTACCTATACGATGATTTTGGTAGGTGGCCCATTCTGGAAGGTTTTATTTAGTACCAGAATACAACTGCATAGCATTATTTTGGTAGGATACAAAGCCTTCTAGAACAGGCTTCCTACAAAAATTGTGGTAGACCTGTCTCCTAGTCAAAACCGAAAATTATATTAATGTACATGTTTATCGAGCGGTAAAATACAACATTATCTTTTGACTTTTTTTTCCCTTATGCACATTTCAAATGTGACCCTACTTGTGTAGTGTTAACTTAGCAGACTTTGAGTGGTATGCAAGAACAATGCCAAGCACGGCCAAAGTACCAATCAAGCTCACGTAAGGTCGAAGAAAAGCCCAAATGAAGTCTTTCAGATCCCTTTGCTAGAACGTTTGGCTAGAATTAACGTGAAGAATATCATACAGAGCTATGACACCCCTGCGGGAAATAAACAGGTCAAGAATCAATCATACAGTTATAAAAAATATAAAAACCTAAGTTGCGACAATGGCAGCCGAGCGAATAAGAGAGCGTGGGAAGAAAAACCAGGAATATTTTTAACTCTACCGGTAATTTGCAAAAGGTGAGTGTGATTTGATTAGTATATAATTTCATAGGCTTTTAATTTGGATTTGCTAGATTAAATCGATTTATATTGAGTAATCAGTTTATCAAAATCTAGATAATCTAGGCCCACCATATTTTATCGTGAAAATAAAGCACTATCAAAATATGTTGATAGTCCATGTGCGCCATTTTGAGGAAATATCATTGGAGTATGAGCCGGGTACAACCAAAGCCTGCTAGAGACCAGAGTTCTGTGTCACTTCTCCGAGACTAACTTTATTACGTCGTTTATTGGAATTGAGCCCCTAAATCATATCCATTCGTCTTCTACTTTACTTGTACTTTGGCCGTGCTTAGCGTCGTTCTTGTTCGTCACTCTTGTACTCTTTAGCGCTTTCACATGGGGGCCACTTTGCGTACCATACCACAAACCACAGTTTAAGAAACAATGGTCTAGGCGGGGGGCTCAAGGAGACAGGTGCTTCCTGGGAAATGTGCGCTCAAAGGGTGTCCGTCACAAAATGTGATCTCATTTTTAATATCTGGTACTATAATTTTATATTAAGTCCTTTGACCTTTATCTATGTTTTCATGATTTTTTGGAAGAGGACTTACTTGAAGACGAGAAGATAATTGAATCTTTAAATAAACCTAATCTGTTTTATAAAAAAAAAATTTCACTCCTAAAAATTAATAGATAAAAAGAGTTGAACTTTCCTTCTAAAATATTTTAATGTATGATTTACTGTTTTAATTCTCCCTCTAGTTTCATTATTATTTTTGGTTCTAACAAATCATCATCATCATCAATTTCCTGCCACTCTGTCTCGAACATAAGCCTCTCCATTTACTCCTGTTCTCCCACCACTTTTCTTCCTCCACTCCTCTGCACTCCCTTTATTCACCTGTCCCTGGGTCTTCCTCTTGGCCTCCTGCTCGCTACCTCACTTTTGAGCACCCTTCTTGAAATCTTCCCCTCTTCCCTCCTCTTCGTATGTCTCCATCACCGCCCCATTCTTCCCTTCTCTATCTTAATCCGCAGGGACTCTTCTTGCACTCTCTCTATATGAATAATCCTTTCTGTTAATATTGTGATGTATTTTATGGTTTATTTTTGTTATATATCATCTAAGTCTTGTTGTTTATACCAGCGGTGTAAAAGCACGGAACTATCACGGGGAATCACAGATAACAACACACTCGGGGGAAGGGGGGTAAGAAACGCAACAAATGAGGGAAATCAAGGGGGCCCTCTCTCAGAAATTATGTAGTAGCTGTATCGAGATTGCCTGGTTAAAAAACTATTATTATTCCTCCTATCACGTTATATCCAAATTGTGTAGTAAAAACACCCGGTATAGGAGAACTCCCTGTATAATCAATCAATAACAGTATAGATAATTTTATTTTATTTGGTTCCTCTGTCCCGGCACAGATTTATCTGATTGCCAAACCCTTCCTTCACCTCTGACAAGACGTGTATTAATCACAACTTGTGAATGTGTGGAATGCCAGGCCTACACCGTGGTTCGGATCCCACGTTAAACTGTAGGTCCTCCATTTCATCTCACAATCACCCTACCATTACACATTAGCGTAAGTGTGTAAAACCCGGACGGGTAGTAAGTTGCGGTGCTAATAATAACTAATAATAATAATTTTATTTGATGTTTGTGCAAGTTTTAAATAAATACAAATGAATAATTCTTATGTTAAAAATGTTACAAAATTAGCTGTTCGCGGTTGTTGTCGACTCTTACCTTGGTGGTTTGATTCCTCTTTGTTCTCATTGGCCGCTGTCTTTTCCCCCCACAATTTTATTTCCTATCCTCTCTGTGGGGGCAAACGATGGGTGTATTTCCTTAAAAAAATCCTCCTCAAAATCACCTTTGCTTGCAAGGATATCCTGACAAATGTCGCACTAACTCGCATCATCACAGCAGCGAACATCACGCGGAGCCTCCTTCCTCGACTAAACACCGCTGTTCTCTCCACAGGGCACTAACGTAGACGATGCCAAAGTCCTAATCGCGTCGTCTGGCCTCAAGATCCTGGCGTGCGACAACTTGGACGAGGCGGCGAGACTCGCCGTCAAACTGTCCAACATTGTCAGCCTGGCGAGGGCCGCCAAGCTCGACGTCAACTTTGAGATTCCTCTCTAAATGTCTCGTTCCTCTCTCTTTCAGTCCTGTCCCTCGCCCCTCGGAGACCTAACCTTCCTCTGTCACCGTTACTTGCGTTACTTTCTCTCTTCCGAGGTTTGCATGTTTGATTACGTTTCGAGTCCTCCACAGATCAAAAGCCGCGACCGAGAATTGGCGTTTTATATTCCCCTCGTTTATAGAAGTTTTATTCATATTGAATAATTTAGTCGAGCAATTTTTTTTCCCATTATTTTGAAAAAATACATTAAATATTAAATTTGTTGTGCTCAGGTTTTTTTTCCCCGCTGTGAATCTTGGATACATTCATCTATGACATAAAAATTACTCTGTTATAAACGCAAGAAGACACAGGAAAGACTAATAGAAACATATAAAAGAAAACTAACATGATATGTATTTTACATTGGATAAAAGAACACAATAAATGCCCAATTGTGTTTGTTCCCTTTTTTTATGTCTCAATACATCTTCCCTGCACCTTCAAATGTACCTCTAAAAGAGAAAAGAGGTTTCCCCTTAAAAGAGATATAATATTACATTAACACACTCGTTAAAATCTTTAAAATGTCATACACAAGCATCGTAATACATTTTTTCTAACTTAAAAATATATTTTTATTGTAAATTATTTCTTTGATTACTTGGAAGCACGAAATCAAGCATTCAAGCATCTGTGTCATGGACCAACGAAACTGTGTGGTTGTTCGCAGTAAATAACTATTAAATAGGATTACGAGAATGAAACTTAGGTCAAGGGATTGGGCGGTAACGATGGATTTTCTTCAAGAGTCAGCCATTACCTCTTACTCTGGTGGCAGCGATGTAAAGTATGAACTGTGTTCTTCTTTTCATTGTGAAAGCCATATTGTGTTCGTCCTTTTTTTTTTAATGTGTTTTTACCCTCTTTTCTTCGACCTTTTCTGATGTATAACTAAATACACTGAATATATATATATATATATATATATATATACAGTGTATTTATATATATATTCAGTATATATATATATATATATATATATATATATATATATAAAAAAGCTTTCCATAAGGAGCTACACTTTCAAGACTTGAATTTTTGTTTTTCAAATTCGGCGTATGAATTTGCTTAGTAGCTATTATTTTATTTATCGAGGGCGTTTATCCCAACATATTTAAAGACAGTCGTAACAACCAGAGGGCAGACCATTAACTTTACGGTAAAATTGAGTGAATGAATGTTGTTAGTAATTAGTATAAACAATCACAGTTGAAGATTAAAAGACAAAAAAAAAGTGTAACGAAGCTGACTGCTCCTGTTTTCTAATTTGAGATGCAGGTTTGCACGTAAGACTGAAGATTCAGATTAGAGAAAAAGTTGGATTCGATGTGTGTCTTGTGTTTATTGTGATGAACGCAAGGTTAACCCCTTGATGTGTCAGGACACGATCACTCGTCACAAGGTAGGTCACTATCGTCGAGGCACTAATAAGAGTAGCTTATCAGGGAGTCCTTCTAGGATTAGCTTATCAGGGAGTCCTTCTAGGATTAGCTTATCAAGGAGTCACTATGAGTCACTTATCAGGGAGTCACTATGAATCACTTATCAGGGAGTCACTATGAATCACTTATCAGGGAGTTGCTCTAGAAGTAGCTTATCAGGGAGTTACTGTAGTTTATCAATCAGGGAGTCTTGTTATAAATGTCCAGCAGAGTGAAATGGTTTAAATTAGGAGCAAACTTACCTGAACGATATTGGGATGGAAACTAACTTAAAAAAACACAAGCTTTTACTGTCATAGACAAATTCTTCAGGTTAAAAGGTGATTGATGCTCTGGGTTGGATTGCAAGGTTGACTGTCGACAGCTGATTGATTGATTGATCAACTGCTGACAGTCGACCTTACATTCCAACCAAGAGCATCAGTTTATTCTATTAATTAAGGTCATTCGACAATAAAAATCATACTGCACAGTTTTATTCATATTATAAATATTTCTCTGTGTACATCTATGAATGTCTAATTTCAGCCCCATACATTAATTACTTTATCAAAATAATGGTATGCAGAAAGCATAACTTAACAAAGTCTGACCCCTTATAACTTGTGGAATGTGATGATTTTAAATCATTGAATTACTATTTATAGCTTGTAATTATACACTTGTTAACATTGTGCAACACAATTTATATTGTCAAATGACGACCTGAAGAAGCTGTCTGTGACTGTAAAAGCTTTTATATAAAAATGTATTTTATGCGGTTTATTTGATAGCGTTTCATTTAAACAGTTTCCATTCCAGTATCACCGAGGTAAGTTGTGCAGGCCATCCTTCTTAAGTTGAACCACTGCTCTACTACAAATAACCCTAAAAAAAGTGAAAATATAAGCGAAACTAAAGGAACAATCATTCTCTTTTCGTTGATTCATGGAGCTTGTTTTCAGAACCTATTCCAATTTTTGTTATCTTTTCTTTCTCTCCTTCCAGATTCCTTCACCAAGTGTCTTTTGTGTTCGCAGTGACATTAGTTCGACAAAAGATTGTGTTGATTTTTTTTGTGTAGAATTGCTTTTTTGTTTTGTTTCATGTATATGGGATTAATTGTACTGTATATAATGTAGTATATGTACTTTTTGATTATTTTCACGAGGATTGGGAAGACATTTCCGTAGTTCCCCAGGTAAGCAATGAACGAGGCTGTTTCTCTTAAGAGTATATCCATGTTAGATATGACGCAAGTCCCATGCCGGAGCTATGGATAAGACATATCCAGTATTACCAAAATAAAAAAAGATTCTTTGAAGCCATTGAAAAAATCCAACAAACCGTATTGAGTTTTATTTATTTCCAGTTCATGGTTCTTTGTCATATTGTATATTTGTAATAAAAACAAGATAATATTTATTATGTTTGGAGAGAAAAAAAATGATGTAGTTATGAAGAAAGCTTAAAACATGATATTATTTTATTTGAGACGTTCATAACACAAACCTTTGTCAGGTAATTGATATTTTTTTTTAAAGTAATTTTATTCACATTGGTTCAACTAGTTTTATCTGAACCAATTTACGCTCACTCACTCTGCCTTGGTTAGTAATATATTCATTTGATATTTTTTTCTTTTATTCATACAAATAATTTATTATGTAATACAAAATTGTGTAGAATAATATGAATTAGTAAAATATATAAATATGTTATTTGTCGAGTGTTATAATCTGACCTTTCAAAAACCTTTCGACTGTAATGACAACCCTCTTGTCATTTATTCCTTCCCAGAAAACTTTAAAATGGTACACCATATTTTTATATACAGTAAGTCTTTCGACTAGCCAGGGTTGTATTAACCAGTTTGCAGATTAACCGTGGCAGTAATATTTAATCATTTAATTAAAATTTGACTACGATATAACTGTCCGGCAACGTGCAAGCCAGTAAAACTGAACATGTGGATGGAAAATTTAACATGAAATGTAAATATAATATTGTATTTGACTTAACATAACAGAAAACAAAACTGGTGAGATTTCGAACATGTCATCGAACGCGGGGCGACATCTCATTATATATATATAAAAAAATGACTCTTTGTGTTATTTGGGCGGACCTATTCAGTTTAAATTTTGAGGCAAAGTGCGTCACAAGCTTTATCCAGGGTTTCTTAATCTGGGCCAATTTTTGTCTCAAGCGCCTCAAATAATCAAGAGTTAACTGAATATGTTCTTTAGTGCACAGCGTCTTGTCACCTGTCCACGTATTTAAAAAACAAGATTAAGAAGGTAGTATATAAAGGAATAGTAACCACATTTGCTTAGAGAAGAAGAGTGGCAAACCATTTAAAGATAATCTCTCCCTTTACACCCAATCGAGATTTGAATCCTGACCTCCCCGTCATTGGCAGTCCAGTCTCTTGACGCCCTAGACCAATTTGAAAACTATTATTAAGTAAATGGAGGAGTGCTTGTTTTTCTGTGCTTGGAATAAGTACATTTCTTTCATTTAATCCATTTTGATACACAATATTCAATTTCATAGGCAGAGGAGATACAGGTTAGGAAATAAATTCATTCCATTTCTTTAAAGCGGCTTTTTTTTAGCTGATTTTTTTAAAAATATTTAAATGTTTTTATTTGATCTCATACACCATTACATTTTTACATCTATTACTGTTTTTTTATTCAAGCTATACCTTTTCCACTTCCGGCTTGCTAGGCCTGTCGTAGCTTCATATGCCTTATAATCTAAATTAAGACTAGAACACGCACAGCATCCAGTCCCCGGCCGTCAATTTATCAATGTGAAAGGGTAAATCCACATTTCATCAATGGTAAATTTTTGGCCATGCTGGGAATCGAACGCAGGACCCTTATTTCAGTAGGCAGACACTACCGACTGAGCTAAAGTGTCGGACTAGTACAACATTACATGTTAAGTGTTATATTTTTTTTCATGTCACTATGAATTTTTTTTTTCTTCAAGATTTCAGCACTTGTATGCATGATTGTCATAATTTGTTTTACTTTTATGAAAACTTGAATTTGATTGCATTTTGTTGTTTGTTTATGACTGCATCCATTATTTTGCTTCACAATGTATGTTGCTTGCTCTTTTGCATCAAATAATTCAACTGGCTTATTTTGGTTCTAAAGCACGAAGAGGTTTAGTTAATTTGGACATTTGATCTTTAATTTCGTAGATTTGTATTGGGGCATGTTAACATATTTGTCTGCACTGTAGCTTAGATTTCAAGATATACTTTTCATGGTAGATAGATTTGATTTTCAAAGTGGCGAGATAGAATGTGGTTTTTAAGAAATTTTATTTGTGAAGGAGATGTCTATCTTGAGCCGTATTACCTACCTAAGTTAGGTATTATCTGGGGGGGTGAGACAGGCTCTTAAGTTAGGTGTTATCTGTGGGGCGAGACGGGCTCTTAAGATCGTCTGGTTCTAGCTGTATTACCTACCTAAGCTAGGTGTTATCTGTGGGGTGAGACGGGCTCTTAAGACGTCTGGTTCTAGCTGTACTACCTACCTAAGTTAGGTGTTATCTGTAGGGTGAGACGGGCTCTTAAGACGTCTGGTTCTAACTGTATTACCTACCTAAGTTAGGTGTTATATGTGGGATGAGACGGGCTCTTAAGACGTCTGGTTCTAGCTATATTACCTACCTAAGCTAGGTGTTATCTGTGGGGTGAGACGGGCTCTTAAGATGTCTGGTTCTAGCTGTATTACCTACCTAAGTTAGGTGTTATCTGTAGGGTGAGACGGGCTCTTAAGACGTCTGGTTTGAGCTTTATTACATATGTAAGTATAATACATTTTAAATATAATTGTCATCGACTCATTTGCAAATGATTTATTTTTCATACATTCCTGCTTGGTAGTTTTGCCACGTATAATCAAAGCAAGATATATTGTTCAATCTTGGGAAGGAATTGGGCTCCAGTGCGTTTCCTGACCATCTAGAAGAGACTTTGGTTCAAACCTTAGCGGGGTCAAACACGGCTTCACGTATGAAATTAGCAATCCTGAGTTCACAATTATTGTGATTTTAGTCACGTCAGTAAATGCAATGAAAGTGTAAAGATATTTAAGTCTGTGTGCCAATTAATGCACACATGTTGTTTCAAATGCTCCTTTTTAGTGGTTTGCTAAGTCCACGTTTTCGATTTAAAACAAGTCAAATTTGATCTATGAAATACTTTCAAGGCCGAATCATAGTTTGAATATTTTTATAAAAATTGTTTAATTTTGGTAAAAATATTAAATTTTGCGTATCTAAATAGTTATTTTGTTACCACTTAAACAGATAGTTTTATTACACATTTCTGTTATGTACACATTGTTTACCCTGAAAGGTGGTCTTACCTTGACTGATTACACTATGGTCCTATCTTATAACTGCACCATGGTGGAACTTGTCAAGGTAGTTTTGTTACCCATCGAGGTAAATGTACTGTATGACTATAAAGCCACATGGCTGACTCACTCACTCACTGAGATTAATGTTTACCCATTTCCAGATGAGCTAGAAATTTGAAATTTGGCAAACTTATAGCTTCTAGCCTGTAACCGACAGAAACATTCCAGAAAGTTAAAAATTTTAATTTTTAACCCCCGAAAAAAATTCCAAATGGTGGAGCAACTTTAAAGTAGGTGTGGACTTTTCTTTGGAGGTCTCTTGTGGCTAAACGGTAAGACCTATCAAAAAACGGATTTCACCAGCAGCCGCGGATTTGGCGAGATCCACAAGTTTGGTCCTATTACTTTTTGTCGTATCTCCATCGGTTATACCTTAGATAGAGCTAGATTTTTTGATTTTAGGTAAATTTTGCTCATTTTCCACAAATTTTTTAATCTTCTGACAAACTTAATGGGACAGCTAGAGTCATAAAATTCGGCAGGCATATTGGGACATCCAATTGCCATAAGCGTGCCAAATTTAATGATTCTAGCTGCCCTATAAGTATGGAGAAACCAAAATAATTTGTGAAAAATACAATACAATACCGGTAACTTTAAGTTATGTTCAAAATAATGCTGGAATTACATTAGTTTACATCCACTAGCAAAGAAAACTCACTGGGGGCTTGGGGGCGGAGCCTCCAACGAGCAAAGCGAGTGTACCAAACTTAACAGAAGAAAAAAAAGAATAAATATGTTGGTTTTTTTTTTGTGTCTAAGTTGTCTAAAGGTCACTGCCAACATTTTTTTCAAATCTAAGTTGAATTTAACAAAGTTTTAAGAGCCTAGCATACCTCTACTACCCATAAACAAACAATAATGTGCAATTAAGTTTATAAACTATTTGTTTATGGTGGGTTGGTGTGTTCCCTGGCAATGTTTATGCGGCCGCCACTGACCCGAGAGAGTGTATACTGTGGCTGTGTTGTAGGGCGCTAACAACGAGAAGGCGGCGGTTCTCATGAAGAATGCCGGAATGAAGACGTTGGAACTGGTTCACGATTATAACGCCGCGGCCAGGCTAGCTGTCGAGAAGGCTCAAGCGTTTAAGAAAACGAGGCCCGGCGACGGCAAGCTTTGCTAACCACTACTCATAAAAAATATTTAATATATAACTAATTGTATGGATGTATAATTTAAATATTTATTAATTTTAAATGTATACGCACAAAGGTTTAAAGTATCTTTAAATTATAATTTACTCATAAATTTGACAATTCTATATTTCTTTACATTCATAAGATTGTGTTCGTCACTGCCAAATTGCGCACAAAATGTTTTAACATATGTGATGCGGCCCAGGAAAACATGCCACATGCGTCTCGAAATAGTTCAGCAGAACGTTAAATATCAATTTGGGTCTGAAATTGACAGTTTCTAGATTTAAACCCCATCTTTAAGTTCGAAATGTTAACTATGATCTCAACTAGTAAACAGGATTACCACGACACTAATAATACAAGAAATCTAGCTTTGAATAAGGTACTGCGCGGTAAATGAAACCACGGCTTAAACAAATTGGTAAAAATAGATATTGACGTTTGAAATATTATAAAAATAAGTAATTTTATATTTAGAGAGGTAATTTTTTTAATGTTCAGAATTAAGTTTTCTATTGGTAGGAATTTAAAAAAAAACAGGAAAATAATTACTGCGACATGTGGCACGTTTTCCTGGGCCGCATCACGTATCGTGATTACATTTTTATGCTTTATTTACCAACAAATGCTATTAACCATTAGTATTATTCATAAATTGAAAAATTACTAGAGGTGTGCGATTACTCGAAAATCCGAGTTATGAGTCGAGTGTTAGGGGCTGCTCAGACTCGAATAATTTGACTACTCGGAATTTAAAAAAAAATTTTCTCCAATATTCTCAGTTTAGTTGATTTCATTCCATTTTTAAGAGATTATTTCAGAGCAAATGGTCTCTCAATATATCCTTTTGTTTAGTTAAAAAAAAATGGTACAACTATATTAAATATATTTAAAAATCCGAATTTGTGCGATTGACTTTTTTTTTGTAAAAATTTTTTTTATATATATTTACTTAAAAATTTATGTTTTGTACACTAAAGTCTCAGAAACTCGATACTTGATAACTCGACATTCCGTGTAACTCGACACTCGCACGTGCACACGGTTGTTGGCGCCAGTCGGCACAATCCAAGGTCATTGAACTGTATAACCTCTCAGTTTGTTTGTGTAACTCAAGTGGAACAGTCGTGCTGTGGTGTTTTTACAAATGATGTGTTTGTTGGTTTTCCAATTCAGTTAACGTGGTATTCGAACCAATACAATATTATATGTACAATACATATATTACCGGTACTGTACTGTACCTATAATATTCAATACTGTACTGTGATTCATTCTTGTTTAGTAAACATGCATCTTATGCAAGTTCATTCGTAAAACTCGACACCATCTTAGCCCACATTAGGTCGAGTTTCCGAGATTCTACTGTACTTTTGATTTATAAATGGATCTATTAGAGAAATTCAACTTGAAATATTTATACTAAAAAAAACTTGATGTTTTTTATTTAAACTCAAATCGAACTCGACTCTTAAGTAAAAACCTCCGGCTCGCGCACCTTTAAAAATTACACCTGTGACCTTTGGCTTAAAGCACCAATGCCCTATCACTGAGCTATCTATGAACTGTCCCATGCTAAGGGTCATTCCTCTCTCTTAGTATAAGGCAGAATCTGTGATGGATGTGTGGAAATTATCTGCTTACTACGAGCCATCCTTGATACGACAGCCGCAGGTGGGTCTGGAGGTCTGCTTAAAGACGGATTGACACCGAGGGGCTGTGCGCTGGCTGTGTCGTGTCATCACAATGCTCCGACTGTTTTGATCACCTTAGTTACTTTTGACATTGAGTTTTTTCTGCTATTTCCTTCCAAATAACTTCTTTATGAGATCATCATTGTATTCTTTATGTTGCAAATTATATATTTGTACTGAAATTATAAAGTTTCCTTTGGCGATAATCATTGCACACGATGGTTGTATTGGAATATTCTCCAGGCATTGTCAAACTGTAGATAAGAACCTTTGCGAAGGTTCGCATTGGTCGGAAGAAGCCGAACTAGGAGAAATGACACATGGTCGACCATAGGGCGCCCGGATTTCAATTCACACTGACAGGGCTGTGTGCTTACCATGCTGGACCTTTACCTTGGGAGAACACTTTTGAAGCAATCAAAGACCGACACTGTTGGAGCACGATCTTACAAGGTTACTCATAATGGAAATGACCTGTTCTAGATTGTCTGCAGCACGACACGGCCGGCGCACAATTGGTGCACAGCCCTCTCGGTGTGAATCCGTCTTCACACTGCCGTTAGTAGATACTAGGCTTTCAGGTTTGATTCTCGTGTCAAGGAGTAGCTTTTATATCTACGAATATGTTTGATGCGGCTAAATCCGTAATTTAAATATTGTTTCCATCATCTAAGCTTCCTTAGTTTTCTTATATATAGGTATTGTAAAGAAATCTGATTATTTGCGCTACCTCATGTATGTTTTCTAAACCCAAAATATCTTTTCACAAATTTTAATGATTGTTTCTTATATAAAACATATTACAGTCTACTCTCGATAACTCGGACCTCGATATATCAGACTTAAGATGATTCTGAAAAAAAAAAAATTTCTCGAAAATAAATATTTATTTAGTAACACACCAGCAAATAAATACTAGCAGGCTAAAAATGTTGTAGAAGTAGTGTGATGCAGGGGTATGACGGAGATCTTGCAACACTGCGCCACTACCCCTTCCATCCCACCCCCGCATGTACAGTACAGTATATAGACCATTCGCAAGTACTATAGGCCTATTGTAATCTCAATATTTCCCATTCCAGTACCTGACTGTGTTATTTGTGTATGTGTCTTATCGGATATATATTGTTTACCTCGACACATTAAAGTATAATATTACTTTAAATGTATAGTAAGACAGTGTAGAAACACTGTACAGTGATGTTAAGTAAGTGATAGGGAAGGAAGCCAACCTGAAAGGAGAGTTAGGTTAGGACTGATAGAAACAAACACACTTTTCTCTACATTTCTTCTCTTCTCAAACTATTGCACTATTACACGTCACACATTGTTGAATTTTAGGAGATGTTCCTTTATCATTAGAAGAGACACATTGAAAAAACACTAACAAACAAGGATAGGCTGTGGAACTACATGTTTCTAGAATGATTTGAAATTGAAATAAAGTATCACTTTTCATTCCTTAGACACAACTTTATTTCCCCTCGATAAGACGGACTTTTCATAACTCAAGACAGGCCCTCTGCCCCGTTTAGTACGAGTTATCTAGAGTTGACTGCATTTTTTTTTAAAATGGGATGGCCAAATTTTAGTTATTTGTTGTGTCGCCAGAAATAAACACTTATGAAAATAAAGTAAAAGGTAATAGAAAATACGAACATACATGTTACACATGCGCAGCTGATAGCGCATCTTAAAATACTCCCCAAGAAAATAAGATCTGAAAAATTACCAAATTATTTGAACTTTATTTTATTTGTTTCACATTCTAATTTCAAGCTTCCCCCCCTTTCCAATTGTATTTCATTAGAATATTTCATGGTGAAACTTTTTAACTTGTCTAGTCAATAACTATATTTCTAGGTTTTTACACTTTGGCATAGCTTTTAATATAAGTCCATGATGTAACTCATCAAGGTAAGACTGCTATTTTTCAGGGTAAACCAAGTGTTTTAATATTATCTATATTTCTTTTAGGTTATGATAAAACTTAGGTCTGGTAAAGTAAACCATTGGTCTTAGTATGCTCTCATTCGCTAACAGAAATACTTTGAGATGGATCAAAAAGTTGCAATAAAAATTGTCGTGGAACACATAATTTTCCTCTTGCTTGTTGGCACGCTATCATCTACAATACATTTATTTGTTAGTAACTGTGCGGGTTTATAAAATCAGAAAATATGTATATTAAAATTATATAGTTACCAAAACATGCAATGTGCAAAAATTATTATTTAAAAAGTACTTTTTATCTTATTTTGAGCTAGTCTTTGTATTTTAATGTTGAATTTGGCTCTTTTTTAAAAACATTTTGTCACATGAATGAAAACAGAAAGTTTTTCTTAATAATATTTTGACAATTGTAAAAAAAAAGAAGCCAAATAGACTACAAACTAAATCGAACATATTTCAGTACATAGCTTTATGATTATATACTCGCCTTTATAATTCCATTATGTCGCAGATAAAAGTTTGAGTTTAAAGGGATGAAAGGGAAAGGTTAGTTTTTTTTTCAGTTTTTTTATAACAATATTTTTTTTGGCTAAAATAAATAAACTATAGGGCCAGTAAATACGTTCAGTTTAATTTTCTGCAATTGGTGATATCAACAGTTGTTTAATATGTGTCAAGAGCATTGTAACGTTTGAAAAGGTTGTTTTTCTTTTCATTTAAAATAATTCTCGGTCAAATCACACCATGCTCATGACAAATATTTAACAACTGTTATAATTCCATGTGTAGAATATTAAACTAAATGTTTGTACTGAAGTTGATTTATTTTGTAGTAAAAACTATAAATATATTAATGTTCCCTTCCATTCCATGTTAAGAAGGTTTTCACAAAATATTTCTGTGCCGTAACCATTTCAACAAGTTTCTATTGAAACAAAAAAGTTTATTTAAAAACTTATATATTTTTGTATTTAACTTTATGAAGTAATAAAATGTATAATTAATATCAAAAATATCATTTTATTTTCACATTTACAATAATTATGATTTTTCCCTCGATATTAAATTATAAAAGTGTGAGGAGGATAATTAGGACAACTGATATTTATTTGAAGGACACTGTTTCTGTTATAGGGTATTTACGTTAGGATTGATGGTAGGTAACAATCAAGAAAAGTTACCGTGTATCCATTCACCAAAACATATGATATGAAAGATCATCCATTGAATTGTTACTTTTACTAGCCAAAACTTTCACAACCAATAGGTTTTTAATTACATTTCTTTTTTTTAACAGTTTTCACATTATTGAAACACGAGTATATGTAAATAACCATTTGGATTTTTGTGTGTGTGTGTGTAAGCGACATCTATGTTTCACTTAAAATGATTTACAAATGAGAGTTTATAAAAAAGGCTTTGTACTCTTAAAAAATTAAGATGGTGAACCAGCCTATATAAGCCGGTACAAAATAAAAAGTTTTATTCTGAAACTATAATTTTGTGTGCCTCTTTATTTAAGTTATGAAAAACATTTATTTAGTTTGGTGGCCAGTTATAACAAGATACAATTGTGAATATAATACTTTTTAATTTATTATTTCATGCATTATAATATTTCTTGTTGCCACAATTGTAAAGCAAAAACAAATTGTTGGTTTTTTTAATATTTTTTTTATTTCAATGAAAAATCTATTTAATTTTCAGTAATCGTTTAGTGAAGTGTTATTAGAAGTTTTTGATAACACTTTTGATTGATAATATAATATCATTAAGAAAATAGTCACTTCCGAATGGGTTGCCGTTAGTGATCTCCGACCAATGTTTGCAGTAAGGAACCTTCTGATATCTGTCACCACCTCTCCTGTTATTCAACTTATAAATATCAAACTTATCACCAGTGATGGCCTTGAGAATAGAGACATATAGTTTATGAACAAATACTTCAAAGTGGACCACGAGTTGACACAACTCTTCAGCCGATTTTGGTCACAAAACAAATTGAAAATAAATAAAAAGCAGCGATTCTTATATGGCGGGACTATATGTGTGTTGATAGGTGGGTAGATTTGTTCCCTTTCTACCCATTCAGGCTCAACATACATGTACCAATTATTATGCTAATTCGTTATGGGACAAGTAAGGTTGGATTTGGAGGGAGAGTGGAAAACCATTTAGGAAAAAACAACCCTCGGTACACCCAACCGGTATTCGAACCCCTATCTCACCTTTGTGAGTAGTTCAGACTATTGTGGGAGTGATGCCTTAGACCATTTGGCCACTGAAGTGGGTAAACTGTCTGATGTTTCCCTTGTTCAGCAAAGCTATCTGCTTCCCATCTATTACCCTTCAGGTGACCTGGCGGTCTAGGGGTAAGGTGTCACACTTCTGTGTTGGGGGTCTGGGGTTCAATCCTCGGTCGTGGCACAGATTTATCTGATTGCCAAACCCTTCCTTCACCTCTGACAAGACGTGTATTAATCACAACTTGTGAATGTGTGGAATGCCAGGCCTCCACCGTGGTTCGGATCCCACGTTAAACTGTAGGTCCTCCATTTCATCTCACAATCACCCTGGACTTTAAATTCTTGATTTTTTTAAAACTGGGTTGAAAGAAACAAAATGAAGGGATTTTTTTTTTCCTGTTTGTCTGAAGCAAAGAAAAGCCAGGGTTACTTCTGCTGGTATTCAAATAATATAAACTAATATTATGTAATGCTTGTGGACCTAGATAAAGTTATCTACTCAAAACATACACAAATAAAACAACGCTATATTTAGTAAAATATATCATTATTTATTTGTCAGGTACTCTACCTATAAATATCAATTCCCGCACATCAACTATGTTCCCCAAAGACACTTTGTATTTCACGGCGTACTTTAAGGGGTACACTATCTCTGCAGCCTGATATTGAGCTGCTCCTTTTTTCCCCGTCAACAAACTCTGCTTCCTCTTCTTCCGAGACTTGTTAACGTCAGGATCCAGATGACCTCTTTCCGTCGTTTGTTTCTTGCCTCTTGCCTCACCCCGCCCCTCGACGTTCACTTGTTTAGTTCTCTTGTCGTCTCTTTGGGGTAGTTCCTCAGTCTCTCCGCTCATCTTACCCCTGATGAAGCTCACTCTCTCCGCAGGGGGGGTGAACCTAACTTTGAAGGTGACCTTCTCACCCGGAGGTACTACCAACACCACCTCGCTCACCGAGTCTGACGTCCCCGTCGCGACGCTGAAGATAAGGGCGCCCTCCTTCTTTATGTCTCTGAAATGTTTCTCGAAGGCCCTCTCGTCCTCTGGTGACAACACCGACGACATCTTTGGGGGTTTCTTCTCTTTCTTCGGTTTCCCCTTGGCTTGCGGTTCCGGGGTAGGCGGAGGCGTCGGGGGTTTGTCCAAGGCGGCTCTCGTGAAGACCTCCCTTATTTGGAAGGGCAGTGGGGCGGAGCAGGTGTTTTTGATCTGCGCAACATAATCACCTACTGAACACAGGTATTTCTAAATATTCTGGTAGTCGGGACTTAAAGAGCGCATCTCACCCCCTCCCGATCACCCCTGAATAACCCGAGGGGTCACTCGTAATAGACTTGACTTCCTATGGCAGGGAGATTGGGGTTCAAATCTTCGTCGGGTGTACTGAGGGGTGGTTTACCACTCTCATGCCACACATATGCAAGTACATTTCCTCTAAAATTCAACCTTCCTCATCCCTAAAACATTATTGTAATTAGTACATATGAGTATAACCCTAAAGGGTGGTAGTACGCGATGCTGAAACCTGGAGTCTTTAATTAAAAAACAAAGGAATTGAGTCATATTTATGTAAACACAACGAAATTGAAAACATAATTATTTTATAGTTAAAAATATGTTGCAATGATCCCAATTTCATTATTATCAACTGAATAGGGCAGGAAAAAACACTTCAAATGTTTCCTGGTTCTAGAGTAATTTCGCAGCAAATATCCCGGCTAATTGGCCGTGAACCTCCCAGCAAATATCCCGGCTAATTAGCCGCGAATCTCACAGCAAATATCCCGGCTAATTGGCCGCGAATCTCACAGCAAATATCCCGGCTAATCGCCCGTGAATCTCACAGCAAATATTCCCGGCTAATTGGCCGCGAATCTCACAGCAAATATCCCGGCTAATTGGCCGCGAATCTCACAGCAAATATCCCGGCTAATTGGCCGTGAGAAGAGATCTTTTAAAAATTCATTCCTGATAATAAACAGAACACGATGTGAAAGTAAGAAAGAACTGCAATTTTTACTTTCAATTTAAACCCGATGTTGGTAATTGTCGGTGTCATACCTCGAGCGTAAGGTCGACTGTCCGGCCGGTGCGCCCCTCGAACCTGTACAGCAGGAAGTCAGGGGTGAACTGGTAGTCGGGGGTGACTCCAGAGCCGCTCATCATTAGGGGAAGAATAGTTCGATCCCCGTGGAGCTCATACATTTCATGCTAGAAACACACAGCACAGATGACTAACAGCAGCGCACAAACCAGGCGTGCTTCACTCTGACATAGAAGGTAGGGGTTCAAACCTCTCACTTGGGGTAGTTTTTTTCCTTTTGCAAAATGTTTTTTTTTATCATCCCTCATACAAATTCTTGCGAGTTGGATTTTAATATACGTGTTTCAGTGGTCGAGTAATCTAAGAAAGCATCACTCGCTGTAGGGACAGTGACAAGGAGATCGGGGTTCGAATTCTGGTCAGGTAAAACATAGATGGTTTTCCCTAAATGGTTTCCCACTCTCTCTCCATGCAAATGCAGGTACACTTCCTTTAAATGCAACCCTAGTTGTCCTGTAGCGTAACTGGTATATATTAATGGGGTGCTGACACCTTAACTCAGTCGATAGCGTGTTTTCATACTGAGCTAAGCTTCCCGGGTTTGATTCCCGGCATGACCGAAAGATTTATCATTCGGAATGTGGGTTTCCTCGTTCACAGTGAGGAATTAATGTCCTGGGTGCTGGGTGTTGTGTCTGTTCTAGATTTAAGTTATTTGATAAGTCATGTGCTGATATAATCAGTTGGTTCAGAAAGTGCACGTTAAATACATATGTATATAAATATTTTAAAAAAAACTCCAAGTCGTCAGCTCGCAAGTAAGCTATACCGACCAAGTGGCCGCCGTCTGTCGGCGAAGATAGTATCAACATTTGCGGGTAGAGGGTGTCGTGTGGTGAGCACAAGAAACCCTCTGGCCGTTAATCTCAATTTTATAGACCAGAACTGCTACTTCTTTATTCAAGAAGCTTCTCATTTGTCCTTACAAGGCTGAGTTTGACCCTGTTACAGACACACTGCTCTCTCTCTCTCTCTCTCTCTATATATATATATATATATATATATAGTTAATGCATATAGTGCAATAGTTTAATTGCTTGGTGAGACAAACAGAAAAATGTTGATATTTAAAAAAACAAAAGCTAACAAACAAATGTGCAGTAATAATACAATAGCATGGAAACCATATTTTCTAACTGTAAAAAAGTAAAATTCTACAAATAATGAACCTTTGCTATAGCTAAAAAATAAAAAAAGTAGAGGAGATAATCTGTTAAAAATATGAACACGAGACGGGCGCTTGACTATGAGCGGTAAAAACACATCCGTGCTTGCTTTTGGTAGCTCCTCCCGTCGGTTCCTTGCCCGCGGGTACCACCCCGGGCTGAACCCGACAGGGTGCCTGCAAGATGCCCCCTGGATCAGC
Source organism: Timema genevievae (assembly GCA_902155825.1). NCBI lineage: Eukaryota > Metazoa > Arthropoda > Insecta > Phasmatodea > Timematidae > Timema > Timema genevievae. Next base: position 122,239 of record CABFWO010000650.1, on the reverse strand, counting down.
CCTGCCAGCTACAGTCCGGAGAAACGCGGGGGAAATATTCCCGCTCACGACTTTAAGAGAGAGTTGGAGATGCAGGAGTTCTCTAGAAATCTAGGTTTGAAACAATGGCTCTCTAGATGTGTTATTGGTGTAGCCTAGATGTACAATATTGTCTTGAAGGTTTGAGGTTTTTATATTATTGGCAGTCAAGTCTATTGTGAGAGATAGATTAGCGGTCTTCAACCCGCGGCCCGCTGGCTCATGAAAAATATAAAATTATTTCATGAGAAAAAATGACAAATACAATATATATATATATATATATATATATATATATATATATACACACACACACACACACACAAAATCTCTGTACATTTACATACGGAAAACTATGCTAATAACATTAAATTGTGTTCAAAGTTTCGGCGTACAGTGCTGGGAGAGCAAAGCTGTTCGACCATGCGTGTACAACAGGTTGCATAAGAGTTAGGCGCGCGACATTTTGGAGCAAGGCAGCAGAACATACCACAATTAATAGTAAATAACGTACCAGTCCAGCTATAAATGGGGATACGTTCTGAGAGTCATCATTAACGGTCCTACATCACAGAAAGTGCTTGCCATTATTACATGAGCAATGCTCCGTGCCTAATTCCTATGCAACCTGTTGTACACGCATGCTTGCAAATATTTGCTCTCCTGGTGCTGTACGCCAAAATTTGAACACAATTTAATGATATTATCATAGTTTTCAGTATGTAAGTGTGTAAGGATTTTGTATTATTTTTGATTCAAACAAACTATATGTACAGTTGGACGTTGAACACCCTGTGTTTGTCTATATATCTCCTGCTATAAAAAAATCTAAAAATAGGAAAAAACAACAGAGAATGCTACTACACGATAAATCAGAAATTTCACCTATCGGACACAGACCTAGTCTCTAGTGTGATTGTAGGTGTATAAAAACAAGCCCTCACGAATATTTTAACATTTATTCAATCCTAATACTATCCTACACCTTAGCTCAGTCGGTAGCTCGTCTGTCCACTAAGCTAAGGGTCCTGGGTTTGATTTCTGGCATGGCCGAACAATATATCATTGGTGAAATGTGGGTTTACCCTTTCACAGTGACGAATTAACGGCCGGGGGACTGGATGTTGTGCCTGTCCTAGTCTTATGTTAGATTATAAGACATATGAAGTTACAACAGGCTTAGCAAGCTTGGCTTGAATGATAAACTGAACCAGTCATAGGCTGGCAACACTAATGGATGGAAAAAAAAGATAAGTTTCTTACTGTAACTAATGTGTATAACCCTAGGTTATAAGGTGCCACACGTCTTAGTGCAGAGAGAGTTAGACAAAGGGAGAGTGGGCCCCGCCAACTACGACCCTAGGGGCTGTTTGGGGAAGTCACGCGGGTGTTCCGGTAGCGTTCTGACTAATGTGGGGTTCACCACAGCTCCCAGATTACCTAGGGAAGCCAAACACGGTCCGCCAGGACCAGGTAAGGGGCGAACAGACCTCTCATTTTTTGTCACTCGAGGATGAACGATCTTTTTTTTTATTATTATCAAAGATATTTAACGTGCACTTTGCGAACCGATTGATGACTCGACCTATAAACTCACTTAAATCTAAAAGAGACACAACACCCAAGCGGGAGTGGGTTGGTAACAATCAATTTTCTTCAAGCGGCAGCTATTACCTTTTAGTCCAGCGGCAGCAATGTAAAGTGTGACTTGTGTTCTTTTCATTGTCACCAACGGCCTCAATTGGAAGGCGTGTCAGTATAAACATCTGATATTGTGAGCAGCGAGTGATATAACGAAAGGTACGAGTTTTGTTATGACGAATCAGTAAACAAGCAAACTAGAAGGTCAAACGCGGGTTTAAAGAGAGCATTGTTCGTCGGAGCCGTGGCTGGTTGATCACGGAAAGATCGTAGCTAGGAGGTCGATCCGCTGGCCACGAGACCACGCGGGTTAAGTCGTCGGGTTCACCAAGTACCAGTCGGGGCTGCCGCTCGAGCCCAGGGAACCAGGGTCGACTGCCCGTGCAGGGACCGCCTAGCTGTCAACCAGGCCATAGGTAAAACCTCATACCGCCTCGTTCAGTCACTCGCTTCTCTACAACCACTAATATCTTCATTGTAACTTCACTCTAACATCACATTTGTAGTAGAATGGTGGTATTAACAAACTTTGGAAAACCCAAGACTTAGGTCAATCACGAATCCCCCAGCAAGTATCTGCATGAGTCCCCCGTAGTGGTGACATAAGCATACACACACACACACACACACACACACACACACACACACAGAGTTTGTCTAAACACTTTCAAAATACTCATAACGAACAATGCGAGATATTTTCCCCATAAAGGTCGTGACACGAGAGAGCCTAGATTTTAAAACAGAACGTCTGTGTGGGGAAGCATCTCGGTCACGTGGGAGTGTTCCTGGGACAGGTTTCTACGGCAAGGGCCACATCCCGGAGACGAAGTCTCGCGAGGCTGCCGGTCGTAAGGGGACGGATGTGATGCCATTCGAATGGGATGGCTTCGTGGAACGCCGGCTGTTCAAGGTCCCTTCTTGGAGTCTTCCTGTCACCGTGTACCGCTTGACTGACCCGGACTCGATGGCAGAGAAAGTCAAGAAGAGGGTGTCGAATAGAGGACCCTACGATGTGTTCACGGGTGAGTCAGTGAGGTTGATAAACTGATTGATACAAGTTCTGGTCGCCATGTTTGTCATTCACCATTTTTGGGATAAACCACTTCCAAGCATCATAATAGAAATTCATAAGTTGAAACTTTAAAATGTCAAATACCTTTAGGATCTGGAGATTCTAAAGATCCTTCCTACATATATTTGATTTTTCATACCCGGCGTGTGGTGGGCTCTGAACCGCAGGTCCCCGGGACGAGTCTACCATCAAGAACCACTTTGCGCCGCCGTCGTTCAAAGGCGCCAAGACATGGCTGCGCTCGTTGCCGTCGGAAATGGACCGATTGAAGCACCCCAGCAAGAGGAGGTCGGGTTGCTGGTCCAAGGGCTCCCGATTCGATCACCTCCCCAGCTCTCGTGTGATGATATCCTGCTTGGCGCTGTGGCCTAGGAGAGCCAATGAACCAGGGCCTGGCGCGTATCCGTCTCATTTCCCAGACTTCAAGGTAGAGAGAGAACATCGTTGCTCATTTTCATAAATACATTTAAAAAAAATCATTAGCTTAAACGATCTTTTTTCGAATTTTAATCGAGGGAAACATAAGAGGTAATATTTCTCATATTGAAATAATTTTTTTTCACCCTCTCTCGGTTCTAATTTTGTCCATATTAGTTCTTAAGTTGCTACAGAAAATATAAATCATAAACTAATGGTCTGAGATGATGTTAAGTTTGCCTGATATCAATGTTGAGATTAGCTAATGGTAAGTAGCATAGTAGCTCTCAAATAGATGGATCCAATATATTTTTTTTTAAATCCATATTTTTCAGTTTTTTTTCAAATCTCAAATCTGAAATTATTTCAACACACCAATCACGCATACACTTAGAAATTCGAGAGAAATTGACTGTCGGATCGGTTTAAGAAAATGCTTCCTCTTTCCTTCCACCATTTTTCCTCCTCTCCTTTATTAGTGTCTATTCTTCTCCTCTCACTTAAACACTTTCTGTTATCTGCTCCTTCCATCTGTTTCTTGGTCTCCTTTGCAGTGTTTCCTCGATATACTTCATGTCCATCAATCTCTTTGGTATTTCCTTCTTTTCCATCTTCATTACATGACCATACCATTTCAGTGTTGCTTCTTCTACTGTATCATGTACGCCATCTCTTTCACCGAACAACTTCCCTCCTAATCCTGTTTCCCCCCTCTGACAGCTATCAAACTCCTCAAAAACTTAATCCCCATGACCTTCACCTTCTTAGTCTCTCGAATAGATAAATAAATTTGTCAAATTAACTAAACGTGGATCGGGCATTTCCACTTTTAAGGTAAAGAGCAAGAAGCCGCATCCGTTCGGCTTGTCAGAGAAAAACGTCCGGCCGGTGAAGAAACGCGTGTTCCATCCAGGACCCGGCCGGTACAACCCAGAGAAACCCCGGCCCGCGCGCACCTACACGCACTTGTTTGGACCGGGTAGCCGCAACTCCTAATGTTAGACTGACCGAACCTCCTGGACGACCGAGAAGGAAGGATGTTCGTCTCTTTCGCCGCAACACGTTAGCGCCGATGTCTGTAGTTGGGTAGTAAGATGCCTCCCTCGTTATTGTACCATATTGATTCGAACATAGTTGGAAACGTCTAAAGAGAATAAGAAATGTGACTATTTTTTTTATCATGTATGTCTTAAAAATGACCAGCTTTAATTGTTTACTTTGCCATGTTGAACATTATCATTCACCATTTTAAACAACCCAAGATTAAAAAAAAATCTTTCTCAAAAATTAAATAAATTTTTTTTCCTGTAACAAATAAAATATACTAGTTTTTTTTAAAACCATGGACGAAGAATAAAATAAAGTTAGGATTAAAAAAAAAAAAAGGACGAGTAAAATTTTATAGAACCTAATAAATAATTAAAAAATATGTTTAGTATTTTGATTTATTGTTATATATTAAAGTTATTTCTGATACAGTTCCAATTGATTTGTCTGTCGCATATTGGAAATCATTACTTTTGTTTATTTTTCGTGAAAAATAAAATATGAATAATTAATGGGAATAATATCATGGTTTTCATATTAAAATATATTATGTTTTGTATAGTCGAGGAAAAATTAAAAAAATTACTGACCATGAGGCAAGTTTTTTTTAGCACCGCGTCTTACTACCCGTTCGGGTTATACGCACTTACACTAATGTGTAATGGTAGGGTGATTGTGAGATGAAATGGAGGACCTACAGTTTAACGTGAGATCCGAACCACGGTGGAGGTTCGACATTCCCCACATTCACAAGTTGTGATTAATACACGTCTTGTCAGAGGTGAAGGAAGGGTTTGGCAATCAGATAAATCCGTCTTAATTGTTAGGAATGAGGAAATGTACCTGCATTTGTGTAGAGAACTATTTAGGAAAATACACTCAAGATTTTAACCCCAATCTCTCTGTCATAAGCAATTCAGTCTATCGCGAGAATTACGCCTTAGACCTTTCGACCACCGAAAAAGGTAAGAAAGAGTTGTTATAATGCATTTATTATAAGAGTCATCCATTCAGCTATTAATGGAATCCGACACCTTAGCTCAGTCGGTATAATTTAAAATAACTCGAAAAATGTCGATTTTTCATGCAAAATTTATTTTTATAAAAGAAAGGCCATTGAATCACCTACCCAAAGAGAGTTTACATATTACAATCGGATAGAAACTTTAGCTGTACCTGGCTCTTCTGTAGTCAACATATATGGTAAGAGGAAGGGCTCGAATTAACGTATATATATATAAATTCACAAGACCCGATCAGATAAAATTGTAGATTTAAATGGTGTCTCGTGTACTTCAATACTATAATATTGCTAGACACTTCACAAAAATTCAAAATAACTCGAAAAATATAGCCTACTGAGCTAAGCGTCCTGGGTTCGATTCCAGGCATAGCTGAAAAATGCATCATTGGTGAAATATGGGTTTACCCTTTCACAGTTGGTATCATCCAGCCCGATTCTTCAGTGCTCCGAGGAGCTCTAGGTTTAAATCCCGGCTGAGTGCATTCAGGGTGTGTTTTTTCTCCTGAATGGCTCTCCTTCCTTGTAAATGTAGGTACGTTTCTTCTGAATGGGTACTTAGACACTTTGCATATAAACGTTAACGACTCCAAAGTACCGACATGATAAACCACGGTATGTCCTGACCTCCTCGCGCTCCGTCTCCGGTGTGAAGGTGAGGGTAATACTTAGCAGACACCCAGGCTCTAGTTTCACGGAGCTGACCAACGAGCTGAGGAAGGGCCCCACGGGGTTGAGCGGGCTGGCTGAAACCCTCACGCTCTCTCTGCTGATGTTCTCCACCACAAGCACCCTCTTGGGGTGGATACCCAGGGCCGTTGGACCAAACCTAACATGGGGCTCCTCCCCGCGCAGTAGGATATCCGGCCGCACCACGGGACACAGCACATCCAGGAACAACACCTCTTGGCTACCTGAAGCCATAGTAGGTCCGTTGTGCTGACAACCCTAGGGCGGGGGTTCATCCAAAAAAAAAGTGTTCCAACACTCGAATTTCAAGTGTACATTCAATAAATCCAAAACTATAAAAACTAAAATAATTTTAGTATCTGTAGAATCCAAGAGTTTGAGCACTCTGACTCGTGTATCGAACATATGTAAGAAAAAAAAATATTGATTGTATAAAAAACAAGGGCGATGCCTTGGCGCTCTCCAGGCACGGTAGAACCGTCGAGAATGTTGTGAACCTTGTTTCTTCCGGTTGTATGACGTCACTGGTCTCCACCAGACAGGTGATCTTACAGGAGAAGTCCCAGGGCTCCAGGACTTCCAGGAGACAATTCTGCGCTCGGAACAGCTCCGCGGGGTCCGGCTCCGTCGTTTGGGGGTCTGCACCGGTCTGCTCAGCCAGGTACGAGGACTTGGAGGGTGGGACCGCTTTCGGCCGACCCACACCGCGTGCCGGCTTCTGCCGTCAGATAAGGATGTAATTACATTGCATCCAGCCGCATAAAAAAAAGATGATTGTTCGATGTTTTATGTTCCTGTTAGTATGCTTGACGTTGACTCAGAAGGCTTGGAGTTTGATTCCAGACTTGGTGTGCAAAGCCGTAGCCAGGGAGAGTTTTTGGGGGTTCAAACCCCCCCCCCCTGAAATTTTATAAACAAAATATATATGGCTTTATTTATGGTTCAAACAATATCAAAATTAAGATACAAATACAAATTTGGGGGCTGTGTTACCATAAAAAGCACTTCAGAGAGCTTCTAGAGGTGTTTAATATTTGGAAATTTTCCTAGCCTTCGGCAGTTAGGGGGTTATGTTGCCATAAAAAAAACTTCAGATAGCTTCTAGAACTCTTTATCATTTAGAATTTTTTTTCTAGCTTCCGGCAATTGGGGGATGTTCCCACCCACCAAACGCCCCCTGAAATTATTGGCTAACTACGGCCTTGTTGGTGTGATAGGGATTGATTTTTAAAAATTATGATTTATCATCCTTGGCTCTAAGTGACTTCCGAGAAATTTCCCTAACGATCCTTTTCCTTCTTTTACGTTTTTTTGGACCAAAATATTTGAAGTGGCTAGTTAGGCCAGCTGCTGACCTACTCGCACGGTCAGTAACTCGGCTGACCTGTTTACACGAAGCTGACCCTCGGTTACTGGCTCTATCAACTCGCCCCGTGTAAGCACTAGTTTCTTTTTTCCACCGAGTGGACTCTGATGAGAAAACGATTCTCATAGTCATGACAGATATTCGAGAACTGTTTATATTACCAAATGAATTACACACCTTAACTCGTGTTCCTTTCCCTCTCGCCTTAAGCATGTTATAAGATCTAATCAATCGAGAGAATTTTATAAAATAAAGCACGAATAACTTTTTTAATCCACCAGAGAAGTTTTCATCCTTCAACTACAGTAGCCCTATGGCTTCTTTGGTGCTGACTGACAGTTCACAGCTGACTTCTGACAGTCAACAGTTAGGTATATACCTACATTTTGACTGTCAGAAGTGACAGCTGCTAAACACATGTTTTTTGCAAGATCATATGGTTCGGCGTAGGGATACATAATTTGGTCTGGTGGCTTTTCAAAGCCGTCAGCTGTCAGCTGTGAGCTGTCAGTCGGCACCAAAGAAGCCATTACTGGCATTATTGACGGCTCCCTGTGAAAATATCACGTCATGTGGTACCGAAATATTTAAATGTTTGTAAATATGTGGTTTCTAAAATTAAAAAA
>CABFWO010000650.1:98762-114196 GCA_902155825.1 Timema genevievae | reverse complement strand
AAAAAAAAAAAAAAAGTACTCAACACAAGTGTTCAGCACCAAACGGTCGAGTGTTCTTGTTTTTCTGCGCGCGTGGTGTGAAAGCCGTCCACCAGATGTCTCACCTGTTTCCTGGTCTCTTCCTGTTGTTTCAACACTCTCTCCCTCTCTTCTCTCTCCTTGTCTGCCCTCACCAGCCGAGCCCTCGTGTCAATGTCAGTCTTGTCCAGCTTGGGACGGAACACGACGCTCACCTTCACTTCCTGCACACACACACACACACACACACACACACACACCCCTCCTAAGGTGGGTTTAGACCAAACGAACAAGAACATAGAGCAAGAATAAGAGCATTCGTTCGTGCTCTTTTAGTGTAAACGGTGATTTAACAAACTGCTACTAAACTCGTTTACACCAAAAGAGCTATTCATAGAACAGCGAACGCGAACCGAACCAAAGAATCCTTTGATAAAAACCGCTCAGTCGAGCGAGCGCGTGTGAACCCGAAGGAATGCTCCAAGCAACTGTTCGTGCACTCTTTCATTGTTTAGACTAACTGAGCGAGCATTCTTAGAGCATTCATTCACATTTTGGGCGAATATACTAGAACATACTAGCGCACCGTAAGAATGCTCACTACACGTTTACAACAAGAGAATTTAAGCGTAGTGGGGGAAGAATGAGCATTCGCTCGCTTGGTCTAAATGCGCCTTTAATCGTTCACTATCGCTCTGTGACGGACACCCCCCTAGTTTTTCACCCACCTGTCGCCACTACTTGTCAAGATGGCTCGGGGGATTGGACGGTTACAACCATCACACTGGATATAACACAAGTTGAGAACTAACTATACTAATGGATTAAATAGCCAAGATATATTTGTTGATTATGTTTATAGCCACATCTAAATATCGTATTCTTTAAGATTTAAAAAAATTACACCAGGACACGGGAATCGAACCTGGGACAGTTGGTTAGGACGCCAGTGTCCTAACCACACTGAGTTATCCATAAGTCGTCCTGTACCCAGGATATTAACATTAGACGAGAAACTTTTTTAAATGAAGATAAAAAAAGTTGTCATTAAAATTTCAGGACACCCTCGACAGATATTCAACAACTTTTGATATCACCGTGTGAAGAAAATTAAACTCTAGGTTTCTACTGGAGATTTATTTTGGTCCAAAAAAAAAGTTTTGATACAAAAAAAAGTGCAAAAACATTTCCCTTTTCTCATGTCTCCTCCATGCCCCCACCTTAAGGTTGGGTGCTAGTAAGCATGAGTTTAGGGAAGTATTTTTGAAGTTTTTATAGCATAAACATTTATTTGGCCAAAATAAATCAAATTTTTCTTCTATAGATACATAGAGTTTAGTTTTCTGCACATGCTAATCTCAACAGTTATTGAATATCTGTCAAAGGTGTCCTGAAATTTAAGGACAACTTTTTCTCTTTATTTAAAAAGTTTGTCACCAAATGCCACTATGCTCATGACAGATATTCAAAAACTATTGAGATTGGCATGTGCAGAAAACTAAACGCTATGTTTCTATAGAAGAAATATTTGATTTATTTAGACCAAAAATGTTTATGCTATAAAAACTACAAAATTAATGCACTAAACTGGTGCTCACTAGCACCCCACCTTAAGGATCTATTCTCAGGCTCCGGACCTATGAACGTTAGCGCGCATCAAGCTCTGCCGGTGTTACGAGAATGTCGGCTATTTTCGAAAGCGTGCCGTTTCTTCGATCCAAAATGCACCCACCTCTCCCACCCTGAAGTCTCCCCTTCTCGGCTGCACACTCAACTCCTCTCTCGGAGATTTGAACTCGAACCAAGCGCGTCGCTGAGACTGGGAGCGCTTGTCCGGCAACACCCCACATAGGCATACCGTCCTACAGGTCCACCAACACAACAAACACTTGTGATGTCTATACAGTATCACAAACAAAACAACATTGCCATGTATGGAAGAAGGTACAGGAGAGGAGGGTGGAAATACACAAAATGGTAACAACAACAACATCATGGCTTTTACACTGCTATCACTGGACAGAGAGGGACACTGTTCACACTTTACAATGCTGCCACTGGAAAAAGAGCTATTGCCGGGACCACGATCAACTTAACATTCCGTTCACCTAGAGTCACGTATAGTAACTTGACGTACAAAGATCTACAGGGAGATGGTTCTACGTTAAGTTACTATAAGTAAAGGGTACCACGTGATATAGCCAGCCAATCATTATGCGAGTTGACGTCTACAGGGCTATTTAATAATTAATTTGTTGGTATTATGATCAATGTCTACTCTTTAGATTCAATTCTTGTGATCGGAAATTGAAACAAAATAATTAAACCAAAATAGGAAAGCTAAATTTATCAAAAAAGTTTAATTATTAATATTTATTATATCGATATAAAATAGTAAACAGTCACAGATCATCACTTTACAACTAGTACAAATCACAAATCATACTCGAGAATGAAGATGTTTGACTCGAGTTGTTATTTTACGTTAAAGTGATCCCGGCATAATGGCTGCCTCTTGAAGAAAATCGATCTTAAATGCTCATTTCCCTCAACCTATAAGTTAAATTCTATCGGAACTTCCTAAAAGAGGAAAAAAAAAAGTACGGAAAGGGGGGAGAAAATAGGTAATGAATGATAGGACACTTAAGATAGAACCACGTAAAAGGAACGACCGAACCACTTCGGTGGTTGAATAGTCTTAAGGCGTCACTCTCGCAATAGACTGGACTGAATACGGTGCCCGGAGCGGGTGTACTGATTGTGGTTTTCCCTAGATGGTTTTCTACTCTTTCTCCACGCAAATATGGGTACACTTCCTCTATATTCAACCTTTTTCATCCCTAACACATTTAAAGAAGTTAGTACTTATGCGTGCAATAGGTAGAAAGACCATATATATATATTAGTATTGTGGCGTGATTAGCGCCATTCACAATCAGCCGCTGCTACCGATATGGAGGGCGTAGTCCCCCACCTTGAAGCTAGGTTGGGCTGTATCCTGACAGTGGCCACGGCGTAGGAACCGCAAGGTGTTGGGGGCAATAGAAGACACGTGCACGAGAGTTGGCACAAAGGATCCACCACGTGAGCGTGACACTTTATCTCGAACCTGCGCCCTTTGGCAGACCTGCATTCCTCCATCACACTTGTTAGGTAGCGCTGGTTGAGTAACATTTAAAAAAATAACACTTTACTTTACTATGATTACCTAAATATTTGGGGTTCATCTTTCGCTGCGGTAAAACTTCAAATTTTAAATGTTCACTGTCTGTAAAGGTTCTTAAAGATCCCCTTTTGAGTCAGGGCAGGTCGATTTGTAAATTTTCTTATAATATATTTTATAGAATAAATAATCCTGCTATGATCTTCACATATTGGTATCTTTTGGGCACTTTTGTCGAGCTATGATCATAACCAAGGGCGTGGCCAGCCAATAATTTCAGGGGGGGCGGGTTTGGTGGGCCCATCCCCCAATTGACGGAGGCTAGAAAAAATTCTAAATAATAAACACCTCTAAAAGCTATCTGAAGTGCTTTTTATGGTAACACAGCCCCCTAATTTGTACTTGTACCTTAATTTTGATATTGTTTGAACCATAAATAAAGCCATATATATTTTGTTCATAAAATTTCGGTGGGGGGGAGGGGGGCCCAAACCCCCCCCCCTGACTACGGCCTTGATCATAACTGACGGAGCTATGAAATAAGGCTTGATGGAAAAGGCCTCTAGATTTATCCTTTCTCTATCAAATGCATTAATTTTTTTATCACAACATAACATACCTCGCCTCGGTGGCGTAGTTGGCTAACGCGCCAGTCGTGTTGAGCTAGACCGCCGAGGACGGGGAGATCGAGGTTCGAATCTCGGTCGAGTAAACTGAGGTTTTTTTCCTAAATAGTTTTTCACTCTCCCTCCACGCAAATGCGGGTTCACTTCCTCTAAATTCGACCTTCCCAATTACTAATCCATTAGTGTAATTAGTACTTAAGCGTATAACCCGAACGGGTAGTAAGACGCGGTGCTAAAATTAAATTAAATTGAACACAACATACAATTTTAAGATATTTAAGAACTAGCAGCGAGCCTTCCTCTTTTCTCAGAGAAAAAAGTTTCAAAGTTTTCTTCTCCCTTTTTTTCTTAACGACATGACCAAAAGTGGTTGTATGTGAAGGGAGAAAGGAAGCATAAGCTTAGACAGAATAGACAGTAAAAAGACATAGACTGTTGTATTTTAAGCCGTGTGGCCTGACAGCGATGTATACATTCTTGCTGACCGAGGCGGACGCCTCAAAAACCCTCACCTTGACGTTGTCCGCGCTGCAGTGCTCCCCCTGCAGTAGACCTGTGGTCAACGGCACCGGACGAACGTCGCGCTCTGACAGTACCTCGACCTCCAGGTCTGTGCTGATCACGTCCAGATCCTTGACGTTGAGCACCGTCTCCTCCTCGATGTTGTCCAGACTGCCGGAGTCCCCTAGTACCGCGTCCTCTTGCAGGACTGAAACACTCGCAACTGTCCCGGCCGGTGTCTCGGGGGGTGGAGTGACGCTCTTGCCAGACATTGGTGCGGTGTTATGGACCCCCCTGAAAAATATCATTATTTGCTTCTAGTTGATATTTAATTATAATATTTACCCGGAATACTTTGTAAACATTTGCTGCCATTTTGTGCCGGACGGGATGTTCTATTCTTGAAAGCAGGGCTCGGAAACAGGTCAGTTGCGATCAAGCGGTCGGAAACATGTCAGTTGCGAGCATGTAATGAGTATTTTGGAGTACATGAGATAGTAGAGGAAGCAAGACTGAGATGGTATGGGCATGTAATGAGGATGTTGGAGTACATGAGATAGTAGAGGAAACAAGACTGAGATGGTATGGACATGTAATGAGGATGTTGGAGTACATGAGATAGTAGAGGAAGCAAGACTGAGATGGTATGGGCATGTAATGAGTATTTTGGAGTACATGAGATAGTAGAGGAAGCAAGACTGAGATGGTATGGGCATGTAATGAGGATGGAAAAAGAGAGGATGCCAAGGAAAATGGTAGAGATATAGTATGTAGGTAAAATACTGCAAGAGAAATCAAGAAAGAGATGGGAGGAGGAGAAGATAACAGTAAGTGTACGAGTGAGAGGAGAAATATGGCGGAAAGAAAGAGGAATATGTAGGCATTCTATTAAACTGACCCGGCCACTGGGGCCGGAAACAGTTGATGATGTTTAGTGTGAGTACAAAATTAAAATTCATATAGACTTAGGGGCCCGTATGTAAGAACTTGACTAAGTGGATGCTTAGTGGACACTAGCGTGGGTTTGCTTGCGTCATCATAGGTTAAAAGGTGGACCGATAGTGCGCTCTGGACTGCACTATCGGTCCACTAAGCATTCACTAACGTTCTCGCATACCGCCCTAGGACTATATGGATATTATTTTTATTATTTTTTTATTTTAGCACCGCGTCTTACTACCCGTTCGGGTTATACGCTTATGTACTAATTATGCTAATCGATTAGGAATTGGGAAGGTTGAATTTAGAGGAAGTGAACCCGCATTTGTGTGGAGGGGGAGAGTGGAAAAACCATTTAGGAAAAACCACCCCCAGTTCACCCGATCCGAGATTCGAACCTCGATCTCCCCGTCCTCGGCAGTCGGGCTCAACACGACTAGCGCGTTAGCCAACTACGCCACCGAGGCGAGTTTAAAGTACAAATAACAAAAATGTCAAAAGCTGTAACTTGTTGAACTAGATTTGTTGTCGCTACTCGCACCTGTGGGGTGTTGTCAAAGACGCAGCCACTGTGGCGCAGCGTAGGGTGAAGGTGTGGGGCCCGTTCACCCCGTTCTGACCGGTGACGTTGCCTTGGATATCCATGGGACAGGGGCTGTACAGGACCACCAGGGGCACAGTGTTCTGGGGGAGGACGTACCCGAAACCGTGACCCGGCTGGACGCTGACGCCCTGCCGACATCAAATATTGCTCAGTGTTTTTACTGTCACTACTGTTTAGTTATTTTATCTGGGGTTGTGGGGGTTAGTACTCAATAAAATTCAAACTCGAGTCGAAAATATTTCCAAAAGTCAAATCTTTCGGGTAACTTACTTTTGGGATTTTCAATTTTATCTTGAAAATTTTGAGTTTAATTAAATTGATTTAATTTTAAGATATCATTTCATAATGAACAGATTACCTCAATATTTCCTTTTGTCTCATTAAAAATATTAAATTCAGTTTTAAAAAAATCTGATTTTGTGTGTCATAATAACCCTTTTTATGAAAAAAAAAATCTTTTTTCTTAAAAATATATATTTATTTTTATGGTCTATACATTGGATGGACACATAATGAGGACCGAAAAGTAAGGAATCCCAAGGAGAATGATGGAGATGAAGTTTGGAGGGGAAATTACCCCAAGAATAAGAAGGAGGTTGGAGGAGCAGATAACAGCGAGTATGAGAGTGAGAGGAGAAGAAACAGGGTGAAAGGAAAGAAGGAGATCGAGGTATTTTAATAAATTGAGCCGGCCACAGGACGGAAACGGTTCATGCCGCCGCTGATGCATGGATCTATTACAGCAGTTCAACTCTGTATTACTTCGACTCGAATAAAATTGGATGTTTTCATTCAAACTCAATTAAATTCGCATAATTAACGCACGAGTCGCACTGGATTCAAACCCCTGCTACCCCCTCTGGGTGTACCCACAAGCAGAACCACTCACCTTGGGCAGTCGGAGGAAGCCGTAGTACTGTGCGGCCAGCGAGCAGTTGGTCAACCTGACGCTTGCGGTCACCGTCTCGAGGGTGGTGACCCTGCCAAAGTCGAGGCTCCCAGGGGTCAGCACGATGTCAGAAGGGCAGGTCAGAAGGGCAAACACCTCCAAGACCAGAGGCGGGGAGTCCCCGTACAGAGGACCTAGAGGATGGACCAGTACCGGAAACTTCAACATCTGCAGCTCTTGGTCGTAGTACTGGGGTCCGTCATGCGATATTTCACTGCTGTGTTTGTACGATACCGGTACCAACGAAACAAAATAAAATAATAACATTTCTAGTTGCAGGACACACCGAGGAAACTATGAACTATTGGTCAATTCTTTATTATTTTATTTTTTTATCGTGTCTCAGTATGTAGGAAAAAAGACCGCAAGGGAGGCCAGGTAAAAGAAGGGAGGAGCATATAACAGAAAGTGTGAAAGTGAGAGGAGAAGAATGGTGGAAGGATAGAGAAAGATGGATACATTTTTACTAAACTGACCCGGCTAGTTGATGATGATGTCTCAGCACTCACTCGGTTTATAGGCATGTATGTACCAATTATGTTATGCTAGTTCTATCCAGTCCACCTCATTACACCCTATCTCTATCTTGAGCTAGTTCTATTCAGTCCACCTCATTATACCCTATCTCTATCTAGAGTTAGTTCTATCCAGTACACCTCATTACACCCTGTCTCTATCTTGAGCTAGTTCTATCCAGTCCACCTCATTATACCCTATCTCTATCTAGAGTTAGTTCTATCCAGTCCACCTCATTACACCTTATTCTTATCTTGAGCAAGTTCTATCCAGTCCACCTCATTACACCCTGTCTCTTCCAGACAAAGACATAAAATACTCGGTTCACCCAGTTTTTTTACCGGCTGCTTGTCAAACCTGTCTAGAGACAACCGTCAGTCAGTAAACCACGGTAAAACCTTGCGGCTATCTGCACGCAGAGACTCCTCGTCTCGCCTGGCTGCAAATACGTCTCTCTCGGGCTGAGTGTGACGTGGGCCTGCAAGGCCCCGGGGACCCTCTGCACCACCGAGGCGGGGGCCCTGCCCTGGTTGGTGACGCGATAGTTCTGGTGGTACACCCCGCCGTCCATGAGACACACCCCAAACTGGAGCACCGCGGGTTCCAACACCAGGGGGAGGCTCGTGGTTTCCCCGCCGACCGACACCAGCACCTGCGACGGGAGAGCGACGAACACTTGTCAGCGACGAGCGGAGCGGGCAGGGCCTCTGATTGGCTGTTTATATTATACGGGTTTATGATTAGTCGACAAGTGAGAGGGTGTGAAGTTCATATTTTAGAATCGGAGAAAGTCAAATAGATTAATATAAAATATTCCCAAAGAGGAATCAAAGTTCGAATGCAAAAAAACAAAAAGTTGTGATGGAAAAAAACCCACACATTTGTTGCATAAATACTTATAACCTAAGATATTAAATATAATTTACCAAATGTTGTGTTGCAAATAAATTTAACAGAGGTGTGCGAATCTTCGAAAACTTCGACTTTGCTTATAATATTTATCAGCTTTGACTTTGATTTGGAAGTAAAAATTACTGACTCGACATTAACGAAGATTTGGTATCGAAAATATTTTAAAGTTAAAAATGCACATTCTATGTTCAGTTTTTTGTCATTTTGTTACGTCATGTACTTCACAAATCAATGTTGTTGTTTTTTTAGCATCGCCCCATTTGGGATGTACAACTATGTACTAATTACACTAATAAGTTAAGGAAGAGTTAAGGTTGGACCTGCTTCGGTGGCCGCGTGGTCTAACGCGCTACTCACACATTAGACTAGACTGTCGATAAGGGGAGACTGAGGTTTGAATCTCAATCGGGTGTAATAAGAACGATTCCCCCAAAAATATTTTTCCACTCTCTCCCTCTACGCAAATACAGGTGCATTTCCTCTAACTATAACCTTCATCACCCCTAAAGCAATTAGCGTAATTAGTACATAAGCGTACAAACTGAACGAATAGTAAGACGTGGTGCTAAAAAAAGAGTAAGGTTGAATTTTAGATTAAGTAAACCAGCATCTGTGTGGAGGTGAGAGTGGAAAATCCATTTTGAAAATAAACCTTCAATGCGCTCAAACATGATTTGAACCCCTACCTCCCCGTCATCAGCAGTCCAGTCTATTGTGAGGGTGACGCCTTAGACCAAGTGACCATCAAAGTGGGTCAAATTACTGTTCACACGACAAAAATTTTGGCTTTAGTTAAATTACCTGTAGTTGGTAATACATTTAATTATCAATCAATTACTAAATTTGTTAATCGATTTTGTAATATAACATTTTGTAAATTATATTTAATACCTTAAATTATACAGTTACGCAACCTTTTTTTTTAAATACTCGAACCCCGATTTGTATTCAAGAATATCTTTTATTATTTATTCGACTTTGCTTCGTATTGAAAAAAAGGAATGTTGAACACCCTTAGTAACTTTATTTTTTTTTAAAAACTTGCTAAATTCAGATAAAAATTCTGTTATTTATATAAAGGCACGATCTTCGCGATATTGCTCACCCTGCCACAGCTCTCTCCGGAGTCGTCTTCGAACAAGAAGACAAAGTCCTCCCTGCAAGGTCCAAACTCTGCCGGGTGAAACCTGACCTGGACTTCCGTGGATGTCCTGGGTTCTAACCTGAGGTGGTACATCTGGTAGAACAGGAACACCCGCAGCACGTTACCGACACACTCTTCCACGAGTTCGAGACAGTAAGACTCGTCGATATGGCCTTCATTTGTTGCAACACCCTGTAGGACATAATCAGTATACTCTCACAGATGCCGGAGGTAATCTCTGATAAAGAAACATCGTTTAGAGAGAGAGAGGAGGAAAACCCAATCCATTGGACTGTGGGAATATCACAATTGCCAATGTCTTGTGTAAGGCGTGAGTAAACCTGTCTTCTGCATCTAGGGAAAGTTTCTAAAATAAGCCTACTTAATATTAACAACAGTTCCTCAAGGTCATATCTCCCACCCCTTCCGAGCCATCAGCGAGGGGGAAGTTCTAGCAGTTGGCCTGTGCTCGTGCGCACATATACACTACAGATCTGTAATCCGCACAGTATTTATTCATTAGGGGGCGGCCAGACTGAGCGACTAAAATATAAAATAGAACACATTGGTTGTAATGAGAGGTGGCCAGACTGGAGCGCTCGACCCGGTACAGTCTAGTTTACAGGCGCTAGGCAATATTATTGTATGTTGGTTCATTGAGTTCTAGGAAAACTTCTCATTTTGACATTTTTATTAATATCGATAGGTTTAGCACACTTGCTAGTGAAGACCTAAATTAGTTTGTAAGATCATAAACCATACCTATATGTGTGTGTGTGTATATATATATATATATATATATAAATGATATGTTAAAATACTTCAATATTATAATCAAAGTAGGCCTTTACAAATAAGAATCACCATTAGCGTGGAGAGAGGATGAGAAAACCCCCCTCAGTTCACTGAGCCAAGATTCAGAGCCTCCTCGTCAACATCTAACGAGAGCTATCTGCTAATCACGCGCTCGCCAGTCTGGCCACCCAGTCGCTTGCGCCCTCGCTAGCTCGCTTGTCAGTCTGGCCGAACCCTAAAGTCATAACTATCTTGTATGCAAGGCTGTACAATGCAGTAATTAGGTTGTTGTAGTTAATATTCCATGTATATAGATTCATATAAATTAAACAATGCTCGAAAAGTATGATTTAAAAAACAAAATTCTTCTAAATAACGGACACCTCTTAATAAAAGGCCATTTTTTTTTAAATCCCAGAGGGTGTCCGGTATTAAGAGATTTTCATTGTAATCTATTTAAAATAGACCATATAATATTCAGTATCCATACTATAGATATATTCATAGAGTACAAACACCGCTGACATCTCTTGAGTGAAAAACAAACTATTGAGGGTGTGGGATTCGTGGCCGATAGTTCGACCAGATGTCACTAGATGGGGTAAGTAAACAAGTGAAGGATTGTATTGATGCATCGAGCATTATCAAAGCTTGGCTATCTCAAAGGTAGAGTGTTGTCGAACTTGTCCAAAAGTCTTTGGTTATACTAAATTATTTTATATTCGACACTCAACTATATACTTATAGAAACACTACACTAAAGTTTATTTTAGTTAAAATTTGATTATCTCGGAATAAGCATTAGTGAATAAGTATTCTTTTATTGAGTCACTGCGTCTTACTACCTGTTCAGGTTACAAGCATATTTGAAAATTACTATAATGTCGTAGGGGTGAGGAAGGAAATATTTTAGAGGAAATGTACCCACATTTGCATAGAAGGAGCTTTGGGAAACCATTTAAGGAAAACCACCCTCAATAGACCCGACCGGGATTCTAACCCCGATCCTCCCTGTCTAAACATGAGAGTGACGCCTTAGACCGTTCGTACACTGAAGCAGGTAAAACATTTGTTATTAGTGATATAACCCAAGCGGGTAGGGGATAAGTAGGTTTATTATGTGTACCCACATTTGCAGGTTTTGAACTCATGATGGTTTGGGTCCTCCTGCTGATGGCCCTGTGTAATCCAGAGGAGCGTAAAAATGCCTCAGCGGTGTCGGAAACTCCGTTCGATTCGTCTGACTGCGGAGCTATTCTCGAGCTCTTGAATGACTTGACTGACTTTTGTGACTGTTCGAAGGATATACTTTTTTTTTTGGAAGCTGTTAAATTTATTTCGATTTGTTGATCTCGATTAGCATTTTGTATCATTTTTAAATTCTCGCTTTCTTGGTCTTCCAAGTGTATTTTCAACTCTATAGAAAGAACAAAAAGACCAAAGTATATACGTAATGAGTAAGAAATATATGAAAACAGTTTTAAAAAATAATGTGATAGGGTGAATATAGAGTTTTACCAAATTACAATATAATATTCTTTAAATTGAGAAATGACACCTAGAAACAGGAATCGAACCTAGGACTTTTGGCTCAGTAAACAAATGCTATGACCATTTTGATATCCAGGAATTTTTCCCCACCTAGGGTCATTCTTCACATATATTTTAAGACAGAGTCTATGATGGACATGCGTAAATTTTCATTTACATATGAGTGATCAATTAAGATCATGAACTATCGGATAATGCAGCCACCTTCAACTCAGTAAGTCCTTATTTTGCCAAATTTACAATGACAACTGTACGAATGTGCGCATCATGATGAATTAAATAGCAAAGCTATTATATTTGATAATTACGGTTATAGCCGCATTTAAATATCAAATATAATAGCTTTGCTCTATAATCCATCATGATGCGCATTTGTACAGTTGTCATTGTACCATACATACGGCCTTACCGAGTCGAAGATGGCTGCGTAATCTGATGGCTCGTGATCTTAATTTATCACTCATATGCGACTGTCATATTCCGCATGTCCATCACAGACTCTGCCTTAAAATACGAGTGAGGAATTACCCTGGGCACAGGACAATACTACCTGGATATCTCAGTGGTCAAAGCATCGACAAACCAAGCCAAAGGTTCTGGGTTCGATTCTCGTGTACAGGTGTTATTTTTCAATTCAAAGAGTGTAACAAGTTACAATGATTGTGATGTTATAAAGACATTTCTATATATTGTACACAAGCAATATACTAGATTTTTTTGGGTGTAAATCCTTCAAATTTTGAATTGTAATTTGTTTTAGAGGTTTAATACTGCTTATTTGTGGTTTAGAGCCAATTATAATTATAGGATAATCTTAAACAACCAGGCCCCAAAACATTAATTTAACACTTAACCAAATGTAATAATTAATTAAAACAAAAAAAAATTACCATTTAACTATTATTTCTAATTTTTATTTCCTCTTATGTTCATAATTTTTTTTTTTGTCCAAGATTTGGAATAAAATTTATTAATTTACTATTCGGAATTCATAGGTAAAAATGAAGATTTAGATCCGCGATTCGAATCTGTGAAACAGCGGAATTAATCTAACTATAATTATTATCATAGATACAATAATATTTATATCCTTGAAAATTGGTGAAAAAATTTACTTTTATCTGTTAAAACTCTTGTTTTGTATGGAAATAAAATAAAATGGTCACCAGTTCTTCTCGACTAAATGATCTGCTGGATTATTCCCACCGGAAACTTAACATGCAAACATTATTAAAAAACACACGTAGTGGATTCCAAACGACTTGTATCCTGGTTACAAAGTCTCCCTTTGAGGTCCTCGACCAAGAGGTCTTGGGGCCTCCACGCTCTTGTCCAGGGACACCCGTGTACCTTGCTGTCTGCAGCCGTGTTCCTCCTCCTCCGCGAGCGTCACAATCCTACAGACGCAAGGTCTGGCCCCGACGTTGCTCACTTGGACGCTTTTATAGAGGACAACGCCGTGCCTCCGTCTCATCCAGCCTGGGACCTGCCGGGGTGTTTGAACAAATAGTCTAACTGCCAGGAGGAGACTGTGTCCACCAGGAAACTACACTGGATATCATCGCTGAGACAACTGAACGGTTATTATTGGGGACGAGAATTGTCCTTCTCTCGTTTTCTTGCGGTCAATCCAGTGTTGCCAAGTCTATAGTCTCTAGCGATAGTACATGAACTTGAAATGGATTGTATTTTGACCGTTAGGATACTACTTTCTGACATTATATTGAAAAGCCCTACGAGTTTCATAAAAAAAAATAGTTCATGTAAAATTTGTTACTAGATAGCAGGGTCACAGGATATTACTTTTAGAAAATATCCTAAACTTGGATTGTACACCTGGTGAAATTATATCAAAAGTAGTATCCAGATTGTACAGTTGGCAACACTGGGTAAATCTCCCCTCAAACATAAGACAAGTTTGGCAACGCTGGTTCGTCGATGTTGCCAGTAGCTCCTTCTTACTCCGGCACACCACCTTTCAGACATAACTGAGAGCGAGGAGATTTGGCAACAGTTAGACCGAGAGAGATTGAACATGAAGCTTTCCTCCGTCAGACCTGCAGCTCCCTTCAGTAATGATATCGGGTGTAGGAGACATACAAGAAATAGGACACTATTGAATCCACAGAGATAGTCGAGATTCGAGGATTTGAACAAAATACTAAGAGGTTATTATTATTATTTCAAAATTATGAATTGAAATTTGTTTCAGAGCTTTAATACTGATTTTTCAGATATTAGTGGTTCGACCCCCAACCGGTTAGTATATAATAGCGTAACCCATCAATATACATGTTTATGTTTTAAATCCCTTTCTTACTCGTCCAACTGCTCATTTTCCCCCCCGTACCGTGTTGAACCGGATGTCTAGAGGGGACACGCAAGGTTCCGGTCTCGCCGCCAGGCAGTTTAAGGGCACACGGAACTCTCCGACCTGCGACCTGTCCCGGCGCGTGAGAAAGATCACGTGACCCGTCAGTTCTGGGGTGTAAGTCACAGGTCGGAAGGTCAGGGTGAAGCAGAAACTGGAGCCGGGCCACAACCGCTGACAGTCCAAACTCTCCACCTGCCGAACATCCAGTCGAGGAGGGCATCTTTTTTTTTATAAATCTCTCTTTTAAAGCCAGGGTTATATCGGAATATAACTTACCGACTAACTTCAATCTAAGATTACAACATTTAATTAAAACAAGACATCCAAACTCATCATAAGAAATCTAATACTTGGGCAAAAAAATATGTGTAGATAAACAAATAACAATTTATTTTGGACACAGTCTGGGATTGAACTAAGCACCCCATACCTGTAGTCCAACCTCTGGAATAATCTTTGCTCACCCGTCAAAGTGAAAAGATCAAATTCCCACAAAATTAACAAAGCTAAGCCGGTACTATTTTTTTTTTACTTGCAACGTTCAGGCTTTTCAAATATTTACCCGATGGGTAGATGGTTTTATTTTTACTTAAATTTCATTTTTTTAAAGTCTCACTTTTCAGTGTTATTTCGTGTTTATTCAAAATTAAATGTTATCTAAGGTGTTTAAGTATTATTAACATACAATGTACAATTAGGGTCTAAATTTCTGCTTAATTTCTTAATTTCATGTTTAGATTTTTTTTTTTTGTAAAAACAGTGTTATTTCGTTTTTTAGGAGGATTTCATGTAACAAGACAATTTCGTTTCATTTCAACTTTCACAAACATTATAAATAAAAAAAACTATCAAAGGAAAGAGTACTTGATTCCATTATTGTACGGCACTTTTTATTTTATCACGTTTCACCAATTTTACGGGGCTCTACCGATGGGGTAGGGATGAGAAATATAGAAATTTTATGGTGATTTTTTTTTTCAAATCCTCAAATTTCAGATAATCTTAAATAATAGAGGATTTGAACATTAAAAGGGCCAAACCCTTATCATAAGGGTCCGTCCTTAAATTATATAAGGCCTTTTTTTTAAAATGATTTTCGACACCTACTCTTCCCCCCGTAAGGGATTGTAAGGGATTGTAAGGGATTGTAAGGTAACCAGACAGAGCCTCACCTGGATCACTTTAGGGTCCGTGTCGTCGTCCAGTAGAAGTGTATCAAACCAAGAGACGACCTTGGTACGAGAGATGTTCCTGACGGTGATGGTGCGTTGATAGATGTGTCCTGGTCTGAAGTCCTGGGGTACAAACAGAATGGTCGGTTGTCAGCAAGGCCGTAGTCGGG
>CABFWO010000650.1:81412-98126 GCA_902155825.1 Timema genevievae | reverse complement strand
TGGCTTTATTTATGGTTCAAACAATATCAAAATTAAGGTAAAAGTACAAATTAGGGGGCTGTGTTACCATAAAAAAAACACTTCAGAGAGCTTCTAGAGGTGTTTAATATTTAGAATTTTTTCCAGTCTTCGGCAGTTATGGTGTTGTGTTGTCATAAAAAAAATTCAGATAGCTTCTAGAACAGTTTTTTATTTAGAGTTTTTTCCTAGCCACCATCAATTGGGGGATGGGCCCACCAACCCCCCCCCTCCCCCCCTGAAATTATTGGCTCGCTACGGCCTTGGTTGTCACAGTTATGGACACACACACACACACACATTATTGTCAACATCTTCCTCAAGACATTCAGGGATTCTACATGTTCAAACAAACCATATTTCATTACTTCATAGTTACATTCCAACCACCTTAACACAGATGTTTAGAGTGGGGTGGAAAATAGAGGGTGTAAAGTCCATTTTTTTCAAATCGAAGCGAGCTTGAATCGAATACATGAAATATTCTTGAAGCCGAATCGAAGTTTGAATATTTGTTGTTAGTTGTTTATGATTGAAAAAATATTACAATTTGTTTATTTATGTTACTTTATGCACTAAAAATTACTCGGGAAATATTTTATTGCTAAATTTTTTTTTGTAATATTTATTTTTATTTTTATAAATCAATTTACCATCACAACTTACAATTAAATTACTTGGCAATCTTATTTATATGAATATTGTTTCTGTACTGTACATAATAGCTCAGAATGAAAATAAATTACCATTATTGGTGAAGATACGAGATTGTTGAAGCCGGGAATTTTTTTGAAGAGATGTCGAAACTGGTGTATGTTTCGAAGCCAAGTCGAAGTTTTGAAGCTTTAATTTTTTTTTTACACATCTCAACAGTCCATGAATATTTGTGATAAACATCGCTGAGTTTTAACATAAAACTTTTTAGATTGATATAAAAAATAGAAAAAAACAACCATCTATCTGAAGAAGATTGACCTTGAAAAGGGCGACGGGTGGGCGCCAGGAGATGGCAGTGTCTATGGGTCGAGAGATAGGGGGTACATCCAAATGTTCCAGAATATCTCTGGCTAGCGCGTCTTTCTGTCGATGGATGATCTTGAACATTGAAGTCATATCGCAGGCCTCTATGCGATGTCTTCTCAGAGGTCCTGGCGGGAGTCGATCCAATGACTCAGCTTGATCAATCTGCTGTTGGAAATACACCATGATGAGTACAAACCCAGCACATGACTTAAACGCCATTCACGGTAGGAATTACTCTCTGAAAGGTCTTTTTTCCTACTAATATCCTACTATATAATAGCTTTCTGGTAGGAAAAAAGGCCTTTCAGAATACAATTCCTACGCTGAACAGACTTTTACAAACCAACTTATTATAGGATAGTAACACAACCAACTATTAGTAACAATTCTTGTGTTTATTTAAGAGAACAAACTCATCAACATTTTTTATACACTAAATGTATATACAAGTTGACTATCCTAGATTAATTTTATAAAACCACAAAAAAACAAAACAAAGAACATTAGTTTTTCCCCAAAGGCAGAGGGAAAAACACTTTGATTAACACTTTTCTTTTTCACTAAGAGTCGAACCCAGAACATTTTGATCAGTATTCAGACACTTTGCTGTCTGCTTGATGGTATCAAACAAGAGGCCTTTAGATTGTAGTCAGCTACAAGAACAGTCCGGAGCAGCCCCGGGAAAATTATGGCCTGTGAACTTCCTGAGGACCGTCACGAAAAATATATTCTTATGGAAGAGTTTAGAGTTTCTATTCAACACACCGATGAACTCTAAATTACTCGTCGATAACCTGATTTCATACAACATAACAATTAAAGTTTTGAACCTACTGGAATTTAAACTTCCCACTCTCGAATGTTGTTGTCTGGAGCATGATGTGAGCCCCGTCTAAAGACTCTCTAACAGAATGAACTGTCTACAGAGTCCTCATCCTTAATTAATTAGTCCTTACTCCTTACCACTCCGAAGAAGTTGACTCAACTTATAGCTTTATAAGGACTAGTCGATATGAACTGCTAAGGTCTACCAATCCCGGCAAAGTAACTGTGTGCGCGCGCATCGAAATGAAAGCAACAATGGCGTTTTCACAACAATTACACTAATTAGCTCGTGTTTTTAATATAATATTTGTGAGTGCTCTTAACCTAACTTTCAATGTAGCCTATCATGGATGTTTTATCAAAATATGTTGTGTAGTTATTTGTTTTAAGTAGAGTTAAGTCGGGATATCGTTTGATGTCTGTTTGCTCCTACCAGTAGAAAATTTCCTTTCGAAGAATGTAAATTGGACTTGTTTCCGACTTTCTCATTGGTTGGCACGGTCACATGATTAAGGATACAGACTGTGTGGATGCGAGTGCCATTAAGGACTTAAAGACTATAAGGATGCGGACCTAATGGATTCTGTATATGGGGCTGAATTCAACAATTTTTACTAATGAAACACTTTAAATATTTATTAATAGCCATTTTATTAAATTTGAAACAAACTTAAATATAGAAGGAAAATTTGAGATTTTCTCAAAAAATTCACATCAGAGACAAAAACTACTCGAAGTGAATAAATAATTGAAAGTTCTTAAAAACAAACCGTTTTTAATTGCTTGGAACCTTCTTCGTCATTTTTATTTCTGACTTTTCCAAGTCTCTGATCATCTTTGTCTTGATAAATCGCTTCTTCCATCGCAAGGCGATCGTCCTTGGTCTCCTTAGCGGGTCTATCAAAGACAGGGACCGAATCCAAAGCGTGCCGGCTCTCTCTTTCTTGGACATAATCCCGCCATTCCGTATCTTCCCAAACTCTTTTAACAGGAACTTTAACGAGAACATTAAAAACCAACAATAGTTATAAGTTGGCGGGGGGAACGATCCCCCGGCAAGAGCTGGGATAGTTTACGAGATATTTGGAAACAATAAATATATTTATCTATCTGCAAAAGACATGTAGTTTTTTTTGTGTGTATATTTTTCTATCTGCACTATCTTCGCCAACAGACGGAGGCCAGCTGGTCAGACTAGCTTTATATATATATATTTATATATATATGAAACAAAATTCCCTAAACAATCTTGTCTATGCCTATGGCCTCATATAATATATTTAAAATTTTTATCTGTGCTGTGTCTTACCACCCATCCAGACTGTATCGGACTTTAAACCAAGCTAATGGAGTAGAGGTAGGAAAGGTAGAATTTAGAATAAATGTACCCACATTTGTGTGAAGGCAGATTGGGAAACAGTTTAGGAAAAGGTTCCCTTAGTACACCCGGCCAGAATCAAACTTGGACCTCCCCATCACCAACAAATTGTAAAATTAACCGATTGTAATAAGAATCCCGACAGTCGGAAGGAACTAAACGAAGCTTGGTCAAGTCTGCCACAGAACCTGTGTTGATTGTGACGTCGTGCGCGCGAGGGGCTCCATGGCGGGCGAGGCGAGTGTCCCTGGCTCTGACTCGCTCACGCAGGAGTCGGCCCACGATCTCATCTCTTCGTCGGGCCTGTCCCCTTTTTAGTTCTTCCTTCTCACGCTCGTACTGCTCGTAGCGCTCCAGAACTGCCGCTCCGCCCCTGCGCAGTCACTCATACCTTAGGGCCCTCCCTAGCCTCAGCTGGATTACAAATGGTTTGTGTTTTTCGTTTGTTTTAATTAATCAGTTAATCAGTGCTGATGACTCGAATGATTTATAAACTTGGCGCACATTTCTCAAGTTTAATTTATTCATCAACAAGGACGTATAAATAGGAAGTGTTCGATGGGAAAGGGAGTAGGGGGTCTTTCGGACCCTATAGGGGGGTCCATATGATGATTGTTTTTGTTAAAATTGAGTATAAAATAATAATAACCGACTCTTAAGACACCAATAAATTCTGTTGTAGGCAAACCATAAGAATGAAACACCATAATGTGAAACAACCATCCCTGTTAAAGTGGACCAGGATCGAACCTAGGTCTCTTAAGA
This sequence comes from Timema genevievae, assembly GCA_902155825.1. NCBI lineage: Eukaryota > Metazoa > Arthropoda > Insecta > Phasmatodea > Timematidae > Timema > Timema genevievae. The sequence continues at coordinate 94,117 of CABFWO010000650.1, read as the reverse complement.
GTCTTAGATAAGGTGCGTCAACAACTCACAGTACCTCTGCTGGCCCCCAGACACGGTCACTGAGTTACCCTCACCTGGGCAAGGTATGGATGTCTATGTTGAGTTTGGTCCTCAGTGCCTCCATCATCTGCCTCTTCTTGTCTGCCTCTCTCCGAATCCTCTCCTCCCGATGACAGCCGTGGGCCGCCCGCGTCGCCAACATCCTTTTCTGGACGTAAGCAAGGATATAAAATCTTCCGCCAACAGGTTATTTTAACGGCTTCACCGACTAGTTACTACGCTGTCTGTGCAAAAGTCCGTTTTTTGCAATTCAAAGCGAAGTCGAATCGAAAAAAATATGGAATATTTCTGAAGCCAAATCGTATTTTGAATATTTTAAAATGTGTTCAATATAATAAAAAATGGTATTAAATATAATTTACAAAAAGTTATAATGCAAACATGATCAATTTTTTTTGTACTAAGTTGATAAACTAAGTTATCATCCATCACACCACAATTTTTGTTGAGAACATTAATTTGTAATATATATCAACTAACAAAAGAAATAAAATTAAAATAAATGTGTTATTTTAGTTTTAAATATTCTTATTGGTGAAGCTTTGTAATTATCGAATCTAGAATTTTACTTTCGAATCGAGAATGCATCCCAGATGATGGCTGTTGTTGAAACGTCAGAGGTTATTATTACTCACTCAACAGGGCTCAGTCCCCAAAATATTAGATTCAATTTCACACATATTATGAGAATGACGATATTGTTTGTCTGTTTGGTAAATGTTTGTGTCCCACAATACCCTGTGAAATAGAGGAATTGAGCAAATGTTTTCTAAATCATTAATTAAATAGTCTCAGGAGGTATAGGGACAGCCGATCTTTTTTATGTCTTATATTAATTATAAATCATAAGTAAAAAGAAAAAAAATACAGCATAAATGTTCTTGACCTGGGCAATTATCTGTCAATAAGTGTTAAGTTATTAAAGATATCAGTTATGTTATGCAGTACGTACCTTAATTTTTTTCATGCTTTTAAGATGTTTCTTTAAATTTTTTTCAGCTATGGTTTTCTTCCATTCTTTTTCTTCTTTAATCTTGTATTGCATAGATTTCCTCGCCTCTTCAGTTAAGGGTAAATTAATTTTTCTAACTTCAGAGATTTCAGCTTTCTAAAACATTAAATTTTGCAATTAAATTCAATTAAAATAGTAATTAAAACGTGTTACTCTGTTTGCAATGCTAAAATAATAAACTAAATTTGGAATTAGATCCTTATTCCACATTCTGTAGCCAGATTAGAAAATATATTTATTTTTTATTGATATTATATTCTTTCTCTCATTGATTTTGTAAGTAGATATAATATTTTCTTCAGAAGTTTGAAAACAAGACACACTCTCGCCATCATTTCACAATTCTCTTTCTGTTATGAGTTTTGAAACAATCCTCAGGTATTTTATTTTTATTAATATTTACGACTACATTTAATAAATAGCTTTGCTTCACAGGTTGAGATATTTTTGTATGTGCAAGAGTGTTAACATTATTTAATATGTTTCAGCTCTCCAGAATATTGCTATGATATTCAAAGTCCCGGTATCAGCATTACAAACACCTAAGTCTGAAAAAAATTATACTATTTTGCTTGTAAGGATAATAATACTTTTAAATTGTCTCTTTGGATTCAATATAATTTTAAAAATATTTTTAGAAACCTAATATAAATGTGGGATTGTACGTAAATTGAAATTATAATTCTAGTTTCCAGATCGTAAAATTGGTCAAACTGTCCAGTATCAAAATGTATTTTTCACATGGATAATAGAAACTGGGATAAAGGGAGCAACCAGATTTAAATTAGACACAAGTGGACAACCTTTGAAGTTCTGTCTTCTTCTGCTTAGAACGCTACTTGTGTGGAGTAAAATTACAATCTAAATCTAGAACAGATGAATATGGTGGTTTTTGAATTGCTAATGAAAACAACTAAGTGTCATTTTTGTACCACAGACAATTTTTTTATGGGTTAAACTCAAACAAATATTATTAAAATTGCTCTAAAACTGTTTATTTGGCTTTGTTCTGAGTTGCTGGTTGAGAATTTAGATGAAAAGTTATTTATTAAGTAAAGTAAAATTATAGACGAAAGTACAACCAAAGTAGAAATATATCGTCACATTCATAGTAAGTTATTATCTTTGACATTTTAACAATAAATACCTGCTTCCCTGGTGTTTCTTCACTGCTGCTACTAGTTGTGTCGATACTGTTGACATCTTGAAAAAGTTTTAAGTACATCAGCTCATATTCATTATGGCGTCTGACCACTTCCTTATGTTCTCTTTCAATTTCCTCCCAAAACTAAACATAATAAATAGTTTTTGAGAAATATGTTAAATTTTTAATATTGAGAGATATAATATATAATTTAAAGAACTTAATCAATAATGGTTACAAATAAATTGGAACTTAATTTTGTTTCTCGGATAGAATTTGTTTATTGATTTTTGAGTTGAAAGCTTTTGTTCCTTTTATTCACCAATAAGTATATTGATTTTGCGATTGAAAGCAACATGTTTGTTTTATTAGATTATACCGATTTTGTCTTCAATATGAAGAGAGACACTTTTCCAAATGTGAGGTTAGATTGATTTTGCGAGATCCAGATACAATGAATATGCTTGGCTTATTAAGAAATTGTTCTCTCTTATATAAATAGGAAATTTAATTTTTGATATTTTAAAAATTATCGTTTAGTTTCTTTAAATAATATACAATAAGCTAAATAGAACCGAATATTCAAGTGCCAAATATGAATATATGTTTATTAATAACAATTATATCAACCAGTTAAAAAAAATAATCAAATAACCATTCACATTGTAATCCTCCGAGGATTATTTACTTTTATGTTATTCTCAACTACCGTACCTTATTATATTTCCTTTATGTCTCAAACCAAATCTCGTCTATTATTTTCCTTATATTTTTGTTAAATCTTTTTCTTTCTTTGAAACAGAATCTGCTCACTACATTTACGCTAATTCACCATTCAAGTTGTCTCTTTCATATAAACACAACCAAAGTTTCTCTTAGTTTCACCTTATGCTTTTCAAAGCTTTATCTACTATGCCATAATACATATTTTTCTCATTATTTACGTATTTTTACACTCTTTTTTAATTTATCCTTATCCTTACTTAGGCACATGTTAATACTCACATGTATTTCAAACAATCTTTCTTCAAACGTCTTCTCTCCTTGTGATATCCACTTCTGTAATAACTCTCTCCTTACAACACCCTTTTGCCTCTCTTTGAGTTCTTCTACAGCTTTAATGGTCTGCTCTTCAATTTCTCTAATTTCCCTCGCTCTCATAACCTGTTCTCTAAATTCCCGGTGTTTTTTCCGCTCATTTTTTCTCACTTGCCTCTCCCTTTGCATTGCTATCTGAGTTTGCATTTCATCGTACTCCTTCAGAGTTTCTGTTCGCAGCTTTTTGTGAGCTAATATTAGTCTGCATGCTTTTTTGCACAGATCTTGTTCCAGCTTTAATTTATCAGATGTTTCAGTGTTCGGCTTTTCTTTCACCTTATCCATTATTATGGTAATCTATATATATACGTAGATAAAGATCAGAACTTAAATAGTTACTTTGACAGTAAAAATGATGTTATAAAATGTCGTTACTTAACCAAATTAGTATTATTCTTAAGTTTAAAATAAATACCACGAGGCTGAAAACTGCCTTGCTCGTTTTGTAACAATTTCAAATTCTTAATTATTTCATATTTATTTACTTAATAGATTTTCAATGTCAATAATTGTATGTATTATTAATGTTAATTATTTAATTCGTGCTCTACTACATTGAGTCTATTATAGTTTTAACAACATCATAGAAGATTCACAAATCAACAAAATTAAAGTATAAAAAAGACAAAAGATATCTAAGCCAAATTTAAATGGAGTTATTACGCTTAGACTACTCATTTCTCATCTTCTGTTTGGACATGCCAACATTTCTCCAAGAATGTGATGTCATTTTGAGATAAGAAACTGTGCAAGATTTTCTATTTTATAAACAATGTAACCAACCAAACTCTTAAGATGCGTTGAGGTCAGTAAAAGTATAAATATTGTGGTACCATGTATAAAATGTTGTAATTGGTTCAATCATGAAGTGTAGATATTATTATTTTTATTTTTTTTAGCCATAATAGAAATAAAAAAATCTCTATGATACATTAAACTACACATGACCTGGTTGTAAAATAATCATTTAACATTATGTTCTTATTTAATTTCTTGTTAAAAAAATAGTATCAAGTAACTACCTTATACCTAAATTGAGAAGAAACGTTTGAAAAGCCAATAAAGTATCAAAAATTAAACTACACAAATTCCACTTAAACTAAAACGCATATTTAGCTATATTATTTTAAAATCATCAAGTAAATCGCATTCCCATTTCAAAGACAACTTGCACCTTAATATCAAATTTGGGATAAGATTTTTAGTATAATAAGTCATGCATAGCTTCATCTATTACCTCTTTGCTCTTCTAGCCTAATAAGTTCAGATTAACCATGCTTTCCGAACTTTGCTGACACACACAAACATTTCAGCTTTATTTGTGGATGTTTTTATAACAATAGCTCTACATTTTGAAATAGAGAATAATATAATATACCTACACCAAAGGAGTGAACAAACTTTCTAATAAAGCAAAGGGACATTTCGAAGAATTATGACCATGCTAATCATAAATGCTAAATTTTGGAATCAGCTTGACCTGACTGTGCCAATGATTTTGTCTTGACTATTAGTGGTCAGTTCTCAGGAAGATTAGTACGAATTTATATTATGCTAGCTATCAAAGTTGGTGGATATTTATGTATAATAAATATTCCTATTTAACTTTTGCTAAAATATGAACTTAATATAAATAGGGCTCTACTAGATGTAATATCCGTATTAAATTTAATTTATACAATAACAATATTTCCTGATTATATATATTTTTACACATAACATAACTTTCACCAGTGTAAAAGATCAACTCAATCTCTCTCAAAACTCGTGAATTAATATTTAATCTCTTATTATATTACTTTAATTATCAGAAGAGGACTTCTGTGGGAATTTCATTTTTAATTTTCAATAATCTGAACTACATATTATATATTGGTATTTATTTGTTGCTAGATGGATTATATTCTATTGATTTTATTGATTTTTCTTGGTTTATAATAAAGTCATTATTATACATACATATGAAGCTAATATTTTACATTTTCTTTTTGTAATCAGTTTAGAGTAGACCATGCTACTAGCCTTGATCATAACCACACCCACGACAGTATTCGTTGCTTACAGTAAGGGTGCTGTACCGATCGGTGTTGGCACATTTTAGCCAGTATACCACAAGCACAATTGTTGCTCTGTTTTACACGGAGCACGCTTGCACTGTTCCTACAAACCAGTATCTCTACTAAAGAGACTTTCTCCACAGCCAGTATACCGTTGCCCGTGTCACTCTCACTAGGAGGTAAGATGTTGCACCTTTACACCAGGACAATCATCATTATTATTATTTTAACAAAATTATGTAGGTATACATTCTCATATTATACTAAAATAATATAACAAGGCCCAAAAGGTCATTTTATTAACTAAATGAGCTTATGCTATCTTTTTGGTACTACTACATGTTATTGTATAATTTCGTTGGTTGTAGGTTTGATTAGCAAGGTCTTTACCAGTGATCTATATAATAGACTGGATGGACATAAACACACTACTCGCAACGGACCAAATCGTAACGCTAAAATTTGTCGTCTGTTTGCTACTTAGGGGACAGATGTAACGGTTTCTTACAATGCTCTTGTGCAAAAACGTACATCTTATGAATGAAAGCATAAAAAAAAGTGAACTATTATACGCCACTTGATTGAGGACACATTTACATTAAATATAGACAATTCAGTTTTAAAGGTAATATTGCACAAATAAAAATTGAATCTTTAATATATTAAAATATATAGCTATCACTCATGTTATTTTCACTCTGCCAAGACTACAATACATTTAAAATGGGTTATTAGCTTATATAATGGTTACAGAAACAATATTATATTTAAAGTTCAATAGCTAAAATGAAAAAAAAATAATTTAAACTCAAATACATATGTTTGAATGACAAAATTATTGTAATGATTTTACATTCAAATTATCACTTAGTTTATAGGCTTGTATGAAGTATTACTATATTACAATATATTTAATGTTGGCTCTTAGCTTTTACAGCCTATTGCTTTCAGAAGCCATATTATATTTAATGTTCGATAACTATAATGAAATAAGGTAGCTTAAAATTTATTTACGTGTGTTTGACTAACAAACTTTGTGTAGTAATCTTGCATTTAAACTATCATTTAGGTTATAGGGCTTGTATGAAGTATTACTACATTACAATATATTTAAAGTTGGCTCTCAGCTTGTATATTCCTTTTAGAAACCATATTATATTTAATGTTCGATAACCATAATGAAATAAGGTCGCTAAAAACCTCACAACTATTGTTTTAATGACCAACTTTGAATATAAGTCTTACGTTCAAACGATCATCTAACTTAAAGGCTTGTAGGAAGTATTAAAATTTAGCCTAAATCGACTTATTTAAAGAAACAAGTCATGAATGTTGAATTTATTTAGGCTCTTCAAATCTTTTCTTAACCCATTTATTTCTTTAACTAATCATACATTGATCTCATTTATGCATAACAATTAGCGAATGATGCCGAAATACCACATTTCCTTGTACGTGTGTAGGAGAGAAAGAGATACCCAAAAGTTTCTTTCTCTCTTTCTCAATGGGGTGTAGACGACATCACGAAAATTTTAGGTGCAGGGCGCAGATATCTATCCAATTATATTATAAAGATCAATGGTCTTTACTTGTTATGTAACATCTTTGTTATGTTTATTATCTGTGCCATAAACGTCTTACTTCATCTGTTTTATGATATCTAATAGTATTTCTATGTTGTATTAAAATATAATAATATTTGGTTTTGGGCTTTTCAGGGGTGAATAGTAGTGTTATAACAATGAATACAGACGATAAAGTGTTTATGTCGCTAGGTATGTTCCCTTTAATATACTGTGAAAAGAGAGGAGATATCCTTTTGTTTTGTTGTGTTTGGATGTATTTTTGGTGTGATTTGATATGATTTGATATGTTGATACAAATTAGGCCTGACAAGATGCACTCATCTTAACAAAGGGTCTTTAAAATCAAAACTAGCAATTAAGGAGTGTTTAATTAGATAACCAACACGATAAAGTAGTTGTGAGGCGTGGTGGCCATTGTTTCATCTATTTAAATCTTGTTTGAGTTCAGCGGCATAGGGATTAGACACGTTTTCGTAAGTAGACTTATAACATCAAACAAAATAATTTGTAATCACTTAGTTTTTCAAGATTTCGTCTATTGCATATAAGCTTTAAGTTTTTTTCTTTTGGGTAAAAACATATCCATAACTTTCATGAGCTGTTGAACCTGGTGCACTAGTATCCGAATTCTCAACTTATACGCTGTCAACTTGATATGTAAACTTACCAGTTGCTTCGGTAATCATATGACCAAATTGTCACCAAGGAGGCCGATGCAACCCTCACACACCCTTGAGTCCAAGAACAGAAGCAATACTTCATTGTTACGTCCTTGTTCCACGGTGTTTGACTGTCATTTTATTTTATTTGCTTTTTGTCTGCCAGAACTCAGAACTTTATATTGCCCGCCACTTTAAATTATACGAAGGACTAAAGCAGACTCGTTTTATGATAGGCTAGTAAGAAACGGGTTATTTTTGTAAAGTTCATTAATCGACATATCCTTGCTATCTATTTTTTATCACCAAAATTAGCAAATTGTTTATGGGCATGGTTTAATTTTTGTAAAACAATGGGAAAACAGCCGACTCTACACTATAATAGTGCCACTTATTAAATGCCTTATGCCGGGATCACGATCAACTTAACGTTAACTTAACGTTAACTTAAAGTTAACTTAACGTAACTTAACGTAAAGGACCTCCTCGTGTGTTTAAATGGAGGCGATCACGATACAGTGAACTTAACGTAAGAGATGTCCTGGGAGGTCTTTTACTTTAAGTGAACGTTACTTGAAGGGTATCACGTGATCTAGCCAGCCAATCATTATGCGAGTGACGTCAACAGGGCTATTTAGTAATTCATTTGTTGGTATTATGACCAATGTTTACTCTTTAGTGTAAGTTCTAGTGATCAGACATTGAAACAAAATAATTAAATTAAAATAGGAAAGCTAAATTTATCAAAAAAGTTTTGTAATAGATATTTATTATATCGATTGAAAACTGTAAACATTCACAGATCATCACTGTACAACTAGTACAAATCACAGATCATACTCGAGAATGAAGATGTTTGGCTTGAGTTGTTACGTTAAGTTACGTGAATCGTGATCACACATACATTAAGTTAACTCTAAGTGAACGTTACGTTAAGTTGATCGTGATCCCGGCATTAGGATATTAATTTTCAATAGGTGTAGGTCTGATAGATGGTGTTTGACATAACCTAGTTTCTGAGATCAATGATAGGTAGTAGCACTGTGGCCCCAGGAGTGTAGCTAGGTTCGTTCGTGTTCAAATTGTCTGATGCATTCTTTGATCTAGGAAGTTATTGGGAAGGGTGAACTCATCACATCCCTAATTCAAGGATCCTTGAGACTGTTCAGAATATAGTTTGACTGTTTTCACCTATTTTAAACATGTTAAAAATTTGGGTTTTTTTCCGCTCAAACTTTAATCTAATCGTAGTTTAATATATTTTCCAGATGACATTATAAAGCAGAATAAGTCTCCTAAAAGTAAAGGTCCGGGCAGTGTTTATTCCGTTAAAAGCACAGCCAGCCGTCGAAGTCGTAGAAGGCGAGATGGGCAGGTGAGCTATAACCAATAAAGGCTTCAATAGAATAAATAGTAACAAAATGTTAACATACGTGTACACCTAACCATGCCGTTCCATTACGGGGTAGACTATAAACTGTGCATGTAGCTCAAAAAACAACTCCGTATTTAATCCATCCTCACTAACTTTCTCCACACTTCCCTATCCTTGCATACTTCCTTCACTTCAACAACATCCATACACCGAGTCATACATGTTCATTTATTATTAAAACTCTTAATGTTTCTCTTTTCACACATTCATCTACAACATTTAGCCACGTCTTACATGGCCTACACCTTCCTTTTGATCCACACACTCTACCTTCATATATTTACTTCGTCACTCGATCCACACTCATCCTCTCAACATTCACAAACCAACGTAAGACGCTTCTTTCATATTGACCTATCAGATTCCCTTTCAAACCGCACTCCTTCAGCACCCATTTTCTACTGACTCTGTCCATAAAAGTTTTCCCATTAATTATAACATTCATTTAGGCCTTAGTGTTAAATTAAGAGTCTGGGGTTTGCTTGTTAATTATGTTGGGTCTAAGTCACTAATAGGTAATATTATAACTTTAGCCCCAATTTAATTAGTTGGATCTACTCTGATCGCAAATATTTCTCAGCATTCCTACAATAAATAATAAATTAGAGGAGATTACATAACCTGCATTGAGGCAGACATTTCATTATTCACTGGGAAATAGTATTAAAAGGGAGTTAACTAATTTTGAAAATAGTTTGTTTACAATTAACTAAGTCACTATCTAATCAAAATAACTTTTTTTCCAATACAGCGAGGCAGAGGAAATGCAGGAGGTCGTGGGGGCTACCAGGTGATTGGTGGTTGGAATCGGCGAGGTCCTGTTGTTCAACAGCGAGGTCGTGGCTTCCAGGTAGGAGACTGCTTTCTTGGCTCGCCAGGAGCCGAGAACAAGCCAAGACTGATATTCTACCCTTGTGCATGTTCTGTTCATTTATTTGTTGCTTTCACCTTATTCTTTTATATGGGGACTTTGTAGAAGAAATGGTAGGGGACATGAAATAGCGTTAGGGTGTCTACCATCCGAGAAAACTGGAACTAGCCGGGAATTTGAAGTGTTCGGAGGAAAAAACTGGAACAAGTCAGGAATTTGGTAGAATACTTGTTTACCGTCACGTTCAATCACATGGTTTGAATTCGTCGGTCACCATTTTGAGGCTTAGTTAGACCTTTTGTTAAAGTGATGTGAATAGTATTTTTTTTATAAGTGGAATAAAACGATAAATAAGCTTTGTGCCCCACCTTAAATAAATATATAAATAATATTGGACTAAATTACTGTAGTTAACTATCAAATTCATACATTACCATACATTTTCATTCAGTTACTCAACGTGACAGATGTCAGCTGTTGGTGGAAGAATACATTAAGAACTATTTCTAGTAACTTTTTGAGCTGTCATACAAGTAAACTAAGGTCGTGAATGTATTATATACAAGACCTTAAATTTGCAGCTCTTAAGACATTCAGTGAAACATACTTTGGTAAAATATTATAATTAATCTGTTACTATAATGAAGTTGCGTAGCTCCGACGACCACACAGTCAAAGGCGTTGGGCTCGCAATGGACAGCAAGGCTGCGGTTTGAATCTTGGCTGGGTGCTCTAAAAGTGATTTTTCTCGTCCCTATTCTTGCTTTGCTTGGGTAAAGTAGGCAAGGTCATAAACCGGCCTGTAATCTGATGGAGCTGGTCCCAAATGCAAATTCACCCCCTTTCGTTTTGGTCTATTCAAAGAATCGGTTATTTCCAACCATTTGGAACAATTAAGAATGTTTACATGGTTACCTTTATTGCTCATTAGAGCCATGAATTAATAATTTCTTTGCTCATATCAACCAAGTTGGACTGTAATTTCCTATTGAGGGCTGAATATTTACCTCGGGATAAATTGAATTTTTACTCTTTGGTAACTGGAAATAAATTGATTACTCGTGTCTTTTTTTTTCCTAATGAAAGTTAATGTTTTGTTTCCGCGATGTTCCAGAGCCTGAGGTATCGATCACAAATGCCGAACCTGCGTTTTGGCGTGAACAGTTCTCTGGGTAATCGTTTCCGTCAGCGCTACGGGATTGACCAGCGGGCTTTGTTCCCCTCTAGTTACAAGAGTGTGGTGTACAACCGTAACCTCAATCAGCAATACGTGCAGAACAGGGTGAGGAACGCTGCTCAGTTCCTGAGAGAGCGACAGTCCCAAAACCGGCAGTTCTACCAACAGAACTACAGGGTGAGTCCGGATTATTATGGGTAAAATAATTGCCCCATCTTTCTCGATAGTGCCCAGACGGTCTCTTTGGTGATTACAGCGCGATATTGTGGATGAATTGAAAATTACTGTACGTAGGGGTATGCGAAGTCTACGGTTTCATTTCAAAGCAAACTCGAATCGAATATATGACATATTCTATAAGCCAAATCAAATTTAATATTTTTGTTAGTGGTTTTATGATTGAAAAAACATAATATTTATTTTTATTTACATAACTTTATACACTAAAATGACTTTAAATTGTTTTATTACACAAGTGTTTGTATAATATTTGGTTTTAGTTGTTACTATCACAACTTACTTTTTTTTTTTCCACATAAATATTAATTTGTAATGAATATTACAGCTCAAAATTTGATTAATTAACATTAAATGGAATAGTTTAGCTCTTAATATTTTGATTGGCAAAACTTTGTAATTGTCGAAGCTGACATTTTTTTCGAAGCTAAGTTGAAGTTTCTAAGCTTTGCATACCCCTATACTGTAGACTACCTGCTCAATTATATCAGCTAGACCAACTTAAGCAAGATCTAATCGCCTGGAAAAAAAATGATTAGAATGAATTTATTTTTTTGACTACTTGTATGCTTATGAAAACATTTTTTTAACTGTAGCCTTAAAAATACCATTATTTAAGGAGCCCTAAAATCCTACATGTAATTATGACTCTTATACTAAACTCCTTTTTTCTTTGATGGTGAAATTTAGTAACTAATCAGGGTGGCCACAAACTTGGAAAAGATGGAATAGTCAGGGAATTTGAAAGCTAAGAATTATCGGGAAAAAGTCAGGGAATTTGACCATGAAACATGGAAAACTAGGCATTATCATTATTTTATCAAAACAAGGAAAACATTAATATTTTATTTTGTTAACTCATTTCTACTATTGTATATTATAGCAATCACAGATAAAGTGAACAAATAAGAACCTTCAGACACATTGTGTTGCTTAGATTATTTTCTTAACCTGGACCAAGGTCATCTAACACCCGTGTGTGTGTGTGTGTGTGTGTGTGTGTGTGTGTGTGTGTGTGTGTGTGTGAACTTTGTTTCGGTTTAGGTGGAACGGGAGGTCTCAATCGAACTCACGAGACAATATCTATCAAGTATTTGATTACGTATTCACTTGCATGAGTAATGAACAAAAAACTAAAACAATATTTATTAAGTGTAAATAGCCGAAGCTATATTAATGGTAGTTGGTTCAGTTAGATATCATTCTGAAAATTGAAAAATTACACCTGGTTCGATTCCCGTGTCCAGGTGTCATTTTTCAATTTTCAGAATAAAACAATATTGTTTATCTCCACTTTTCTGATTTGTTTCTTATTAATCTTAACGAATTACTTGCATTTGAGCCTGGACCTCCCCAATCAGCGGGACTG
>CABFWO010000650.1:69536-81199 GCA_902155825.1 Timema genevievae | reverse complement strand
CTTGCTTCCTCTACTATCTCATGTACTCCAACATCCTCATTACATGTCCATACCATCTCAGTCTTGCTTCCTCTACTATCTCATGTACTCCAACATCCTCGTTACATGTCCATACCATCTCAGTCTTGCTTCCTCTACTATCTCATGTACTCCAACATCCTCATTACATGCCCATACCATCCCAGTCTTACTTCCTCTACTATCTCATGTACTCCAACATCCTCATTACATGAACATACCATCTCAGCCTTGCTTCCTCTACTATCTCATGTAATCTTGTTTCACCTCGTGACGGCTGACATGCTCCTCACAAACTTCATTCCCATGTCCTCCACTTTCCTAGTCTTTCTTACATTCATTGTTCATGTTTCTGCTGCATATTTGATAATGGGTACAAAGTACTCCCTGTACAACACTTCCAGGGCACTTCTCTTCTCCATAGCAGGTGTCTTACACACCTATAGAACTCTTCTAATTCCTTGTAATGTGTGGTATTGATTACAGAGCAGCAAGGTTCAGCCCGGCAGACGTAGACAACATGACTGTGTCCGTACTGAACGACCTTGCTTTCAGACCTAGAGGTCAGGCCGGTAATCGACGAAGAAGAGGTGAGGCGAAAATGTTTTGTTTTAATAAACCACGGTAGGGGTGTGCCAAGTGCACTATTTTTTTTGTTAAAAGGTAAATCTACATGCAATAAAATGGAAATTTAATGGTTTGAAGTCGGGTCGGTGTTTTGAGCTAGTGAGGATTATAGTAACTTTTTTTCTCTCGTTTAATCAATCTAAATAAACATTTCAAATCCTCGAATTGTATTTATCCTTAAAGGAGTCGACGATTCAAATGACCCTTCCTTTTTAAGATTAGTTAAATACAATAGTGAAAATATGGGTTTATAGTTGACCCTTATGTTCAATCTCCCTCTGCTTGACTGTATCAACATTTCAGCTCCGCAAGACTGTGTGGGTTCGTATTCCTCTCAGGGCGACAATATGGTCTTGATGTGAAGCTTGTAGATCGGTGGTTTGTATTTCACAATAATTGAGGTACATGGTTTTAAAGGGGGGTGGAAGGGAACCACGAGCTAAGTTAAGTTGGTCAAAATAAAGGTCACATTCTTACAGTTCCATTCCCTCAGTTTAGCTTCCCTTGAATCTCCCCCAGTTTTAGTTTCCCTTGAATCTCCCCCAGTTTTAGCTTCCCCTGAATCTCCCCCAGTTTTAGTTTCCTTTGACTCAAATTCTCATGGTTCATACATATGTTTCTTGGTTGACCTTGCAAAGATAACAACCGACCTTTCACTCAAACTGTCTCACTTGCTTGCCTCTCTATTCTCAACACAACCCCCTCTCCCCTAATCGGCCCACCCCTTGTTATTGAAAGAAGTAACTTCTATTAGATAATAACTGCAGCAACAGGACAAAAGCTTGACATTGTGTTTGGGGCGTGCAGTGAAGCACTTTTAACAAAAGATCCGTGCCAATCATTGGCTTAGCAGAATGTGTCATGGTCTACCAATAAGATGATGATCTGATTTGGGATCGGCACGAGTCCCTCCCATCTTAACCAACTCTACAGGGCTGCCACCCATCTGGAAAACAGGGAATTTGGTTTAACCTGGAAATATCGGGGAAATTCTCAAATTTTCTAAAAATGACTGGCATTTTAAAATATAAAGTGAAATTTACGAAAGTGTTAAAACTATTTTGCTAACAACCTATTTTCGAACTGTTATCCCTTCCTTCGCGACTTCGGGGCGACTGGTCGCGTCTAGTAGAAGTGCAGTCTCCGGGTGACGTTAGTTGCTAGGCACCGGTCTTGCGGGTCTAGTGGGTGGGGGTAGGGAAGGGAGATGGGGGAGTCTGTGTTATATACCCTCCACTGCTGCCGGGCTTTGTCCAATGGGGGAAACAGGGGCTTCCCATTGGTGCGTGTAAACGTGATAGACAGTGCCCATCACGCGAGCCAATAGAGAGCGGAGTTCTCTTTGACGCTGAGTACAGTGGGGAAATCGTCATGGCCGGCTCAGAGAACATGGCCTGTGGAGCGGTCCAGGCAGTAGAGAGGGTGGGTGGCGCGGCCTGTGCAAGTACGGAGGAAAGAGACAAGGGGCCGACTGAACAGTGAGGCACAACAACATCAATGTTTTTCTGCTTATTAACTAATTAAAATTGCGATCGTAATTTGTGAACTTGACAGTGAAGGCTATTGCTATATTGTGGCATTACGTAATCCAAGAACATCAGCGCACGTGTAAACATCAGCGTGTACGCCGTGGTCCCCGTTCTAGTTGTGAGAAAGCTTCTGTACAGCCTTCAATATGACACGTGATACGCATGCGGGGATTTGATCTTTTGTATTCTTAGTTCCAAAATAGTGACAAAACGGCGCTTTATCAATATTTTCTATATCATTTTTAACTTATATTTTTTTAAATAATATTTTAATTAATTATTATGTTACGGCGTTGTAGCAAAATTGTTTATTTAACATCAAAAGCGCAGATACAGATTTCTTTTAGTGTTTCTCGATTCTAAATTGACATGCGGGCGGTATTTGTTTTGAGGTTCAAACCATTGTCTCTCAACCACCCACTATTTACAACTAGAAATAATTTTTTTGTGTAGATGTGTGAAAAGCAGTGTATCCATACTCCAGAAACTATGGAGTTGGGGCATTACATTTGATGACAGGAAGGTTGAGGTTTGAATCCTGGTTAGGTGCACTTGGGGTGGTTTCCCCATTCTCTCTATGTTAATGTATGTGCATCTATTCTAATTTACCTTCTCATTTATGCCACATTATATTGCGTTGTTGGAACTATTATATTTTTGTCTGGAAAAGCTAGAAATTTCAGGGAATTTCATTGTTATAAATTATTGGCAACCCTGCTTTATCTTGTACTTCCTCCTTTCCAAACTTAATAAATCTTTGTGTTAAGGGCATATAAATACAAAAACCATTACTTGTTTAAATGGTAAATATTTTTCCCGTCTTCAGGTCGAGGTCGGGGCGGTTCCAGTCAGCTGACCCGCCAGAATATCGCCCGATTGAATGCGTCGACCGGTGACAGGACCTCTACGGTGATATCTCCCAATGGATCTGTGATAACCACCATCAGCCGACCCAGCCTGCGCCGGCGGCGCCGGAACAGCGTAGCCTCGCAGCGGAACCTTTCCCCGGGGTCCGGGATCACCGTGATGAGCAATGGCAACCCTCGTGGTCTCAATATGAATATACAGAAGATTATCGCTGCCATGCAGGGCAAAGTGTTTGATCCGGATAGCTTCCCTCAAACCGCCAACATACTTCAGCGGCGCCGTGGCGCGGGTATGAACACAGACTTCCGCCCCACTCCCTCCATTTCTAATATGTCAATGCACGAGCGGTTTGCTGCGGTCATGTAGGGGTGGATGGTCAGGTTGGCCGCTGGACAATATAACGGGTTGTGATAGGAAGGGCGGAATGATTTTAACATCAAAATAATTTTGTTTTAATAAAAGTGCATTAAGGAAACTATAATATGTCGTTAAATAAATATGATATAATTGTAGAAAAATGAACCGCAGATAAAAGTAAAAACACTAACCATTAGTGTGCGGTTTCCACTTTTTCAATTCAAATCAAACTCAAATTACATTTTGTGAAATTTTTCGCTAATCTGAATTTAAGTTAGGATATTAAAAAAAATTAATGTTGGAAAAAATGTATTGTTTGTTGCATAATTACTGTAGATATTAAATATAATTTACGAAATGCAAAAATTGTCAACATGTTAAACATAATATTTTGTTATAAGCTGATTAATTAAGTTTTATCACGACATGAAATTTTTATCTTCTCTCAATTTCGATTCTTAAGTTTGGCCTCGATTGTTTGATTCTCGAACATTTCTTATTTAATTATTTTTACAAGTATCCAACCTCATATATTTAAACATATTTATTCAACTTCATAGCATAGCAAAAAAACCCCAACTAAAAACAGAAATATTAATAAAAAAATTGTTTATAATTTAAACAATGAAATGTTTTACCCAGTATTAAAGCATATGATATATAATTAATAAAATAGATTGGAATAACAATAGTAAGCATGCATTTCTAGTTATAATTAACAAAGCCTGAGTCACATTTATAAAATTTAATTAGAACAAGGTATAATAAACACTTATCAGAAACACAAGTTTAAAAAAAATCACTAAATTGGTTTGTTAAGTAATCCAAAATCTATAGCAAATAAACTAATATGGGCGAATCGATTACTACTCATTCTGAATTTTGTCGATTTGCTTTGTTGCCAATACTTTCATTGGACTTTTATTGAGAGTTAAGAATAAAATTTAAAATTATCGAGGATCATAATAATAAGATTGATTCTCGATTCTTTCAATACCATCAAGGATCGAGGTATCAATGCATCAAAGAATCTAGTTTGACATCCTTTTGTTTATTTTAAATTTTTATGATGGGAACATTAATTTGTAATACACAAAATGACCAAAATTGAGCATTATTATTTATTTTAACTTTGGTGAAGCTTAGTAATTGTCAAATCTGGAATTTTACTTTCGAATCAAAGTCTAAGTTAGCGAATATTTGAAGTGAAGTTTTTGAAGTTTTGCACACCCTTAACACTTTGATATTTTGAAGTTTCCATGGCATCTTTCTTAGCAAGTAAAAATAAATGTTTGTAAATATACATGGGTTCTTTTATTTTAATTTGTGCTTCATTTTTCCTACAGTTTTATAACATTTATTTAGTTATACATATTATAACATCAAATTAAGAAACTTATGTGTAAAGTTAAGGTATAATATATTATCATAAATTAAATACTATTTTTTTTTTTACAACTCTAGACCCACATAAAAGGGTGAAAATTGAAGAGCTTAAAACATGATGCCGTTCGAATAAAGTGAAAGTGTTTTTTTTTTATTCTCAGCTAGTTACTTTCTTGTTTTCTTTATGAAGTTGTTAAAATAATGCATTGCATTTAGAAAACTTTTTTCCTTAAGGGCATTGCTCTAAAAAAAAATTTTTATTTACCGTCATTCAAGATTTTTACCCTCATGTCATTGGATGTATCTAATTGGAAGACAACACTTAATCAGAGGTCTCTTGGAAAAATCAGAGTGGTAAAAAAATATACAAATATATTTTTATTTTTTGTGTAGACCTGCAGTTCTTAATTATGATTGGTTTGCCGCACAGCTTGTGTTTCAATATTGCTCCAGAGACACGTGGTGTGCTATTTTCATTGATTTTAAATTTGCACACGGTTAAATAAAAGCGTGTGTATCTATGTTACTATTCACTAACAGTTTATGCATTACAACTGATAAGTATAAATCTTTTTTATACTTCTAACATCACTGTTAAATTTTAGTGTTAAATTTTATGCACAGACTTGTAACGAACTTCAAGAAAATATTCGGTAAGTTGGTTACTCCCTAAACTCGGCTGGGAAAAAAATATATATGTATAAAAAAAAGATGGTTTATCAATGTGACATTTGAATTTAATTTTCATTAAAAATATTATTAATTTATTAAATTTAAATTAACCTTATTTTCCGTTGAGAAGATGGATAACCCAAACCCAAAACTTAAGTTGCTTTTGTTTTATAACTTCCTTGCAACACAACTTAGTACCATCAAATAACATAACCACACTACATATAATTCAGGGAAATATCTATTCTTAAATTGATTTAAGGTACGAAAACATATTCTTAGCGCAAAATAATGATAAAAGTGGCTTTTAAATATCAAATTATACACGAAACACACCTTCACTACACTTATTTGCTTAGCGACACGTCTGTTATGTACATTTTATAGTTCGGAATGTTATCCATTTGATTTTATATCATAGATACTAACAGTTGAATAAACTAATATTTTTGTAGTCCAACAGTGCTTTTATGTGAGAGCTTTTAGTAACTAAAACATAAGCATTAACCAGCCACACTGACTCACTTGAGATATGTTTTTGTTATTCTTATGGACAACACGCTTTTATCTATTCAATTATCTCTGTAAGGAAAACCTCTTCTCGCTTTATGAGGTATTTGTATTATATTTCTAAGGAAAGGAGGATATAAACATATAAAAGGGGGCGAACACAATATGGCTTTTACATCTTCCTATCCATGTTCCTAAAAATAAATTAATGTAATTTTTTTATGTATATACGAATTTAAATTTACAGGCCAAGCCTATAACTGCAACCAAATCAAAGAGTTTTTGTCTCTTTTCCTGACCCTATTCAAAAATATTTTTGACATCTACTACTATATTTAGCTTGAATGAAACTTATCAAATTATTATTTTTTAAACTTATTGGAATGAATGGTTAATAAAAGTTTAGACTAAAATTATAAATCTAAAAAATAAATATTAATCTAAAGTGGAATTAGTTTTTAGAAAAATCCTCTCGTTTCTGCCTGAAAATTTCCTGAAGTCAAAATGCCATTCCTGCACAGGCCTAATAACTATTTAATGTAAGTGTGGAATCTTATGAAATAATTGTATGGATCATAGATTTTAAATGCCGAAGGTGCTTTCGCAACGCTAAGACTATTTTATGAGTTAGAATTTTAAAAAGAAAACTTGTACACATTCATAATGTAAATAAATCGTAATGCGGATACTTCCAATGAATATCAAGACGTGACTTGTTAGAAAAATAAAAAACAGCTTATGGGAATTCACAAACACAATTCATGAGGCCTTATACTTTTGTTGGTTAAATATTTTGCAAAAATAGATCAATTAGGAGTAACAAACATCCTTCAAATAAACCGGACACCCCTGAATCTTATCGTGTCTGTGGTGTCGCCACACCAAGCCTTTGATTATGTTTTATACTTCTATTTTTCTACTGTCCATCTCCGACTCCTTCAGAAAAGGCTTAAAAGCATATTAACTAGTAATGACAAATTTACTGCAGTAAAATGCTCCAATACAGACAACTTCATGGGATATTACTTTGGCATTGGGAATTTATATCCTAAAAAGTTTGTCAATCAAAATAATTACAAACATAGGTCCTAAAAAATAAAAAAGTGTTAAATTAAAAAGCTATATTGTTAAAATAGTTTGTTTTTATTTTGAAGTCAAGAGTCAGTACATTTTTACCGATTCCACCCAAAACTACTTTCGATTCAGTATTTCACAGCCCTGATTCTTAATAGTATCGAAAGGATCGACTTTAACATCCCAATTTTCGATAACTATTCTAACACGAATCTCAGCAGCCAGTGAAAGTTCTAATATACAAACAAAATGGAAAAATTGGGAAATGGGTTGGGGTTTTTTTTTACTGCGTTTACTAGTTGTTATCAAACACACGTCTTTTATCTCCACCCCGACCCCCTTTTGTTTGTCTTCCAAATAGTGTTTTTTAGTTTCGTGTCTTATTATCTTTTCAGACTATACACATATGTACAAATAACTCAAGTACACCCGACCGGAATTTGAACCTCGATCTTCCTGTCATTGGCGGTTTAGTCTATTGGGAACATGACAGCTATCAAAGCTGCCTTTAGATGTTCTAAACATCAATAGTTTGACAATTTGATGAAAAATTGGGTTTCGTTCCCTTAATACTACTCTCTTTAGCGGTGGCTCTCAATTTTTTTTTCTCTCGTGGCAAACTGAGGGTGTAAGTTGGCAACACCACAGAAGACTCGGACATACGCCTTCTCGGTGACTTCTTTCAGTTGAACAGGAAGTGCCTGTGTTTGTCCTTTTATTTGACCACGAATTGAAAGACAAGCTTAATTTCCTTGTTATTACTACTTGAGTTTTTGGAAGTAAACCATTAAATTATCTGACAAATAAATAGTTAAATCTTTGAAACATTTCTCTTTTATTATTAAAAAAAAATGATTGAAACAACTTTTAATTTTTTCTATTGACAAAAATATAATGTCGAGAATTTCACGACACACCTAGTGCCATTTCACGGAACACCCCTCGATAACTACTGCTCTAAAGTGTCTGTAAAAACGGGGAATCCCCACACTATAATATGTTACCTTTTCGTTAATTATTGACTTGTTGCTAAATCTTCCCTTTATACAGTGGCTTTAAATGTTTATTTGATGTTCCTGAGGAAACTGTTTTTTTTAAAATGTCGAGTCCTATTTTAATTAATTTAACAAGAGTGTTTACTTTGTAGGCTATTTTAAGTTTAATTAACTGATTTTGTAATCACTTTTAGGATGTTATTGTTGTAGAATTAGTAGTGCACGGGGTATTAATAGTGCAAGGCAAAGTTAAGAGACATTATCACCATAATTGAACCAGAAAAAAGTATCGATGTGTGATTTTCTGCATTATTCACTGATATGGAAATTAGGATAAGTTTATTTTATTTTATTTTACTTTATAATTAGCATAGTAAAAGTCTTGTATTATTTCAAATATGGTAAAATGGTTTTACTGGCCTTAACTTTAAGTTTACAAAAAACCACACCACGATATAATGCCTGGTTCGACCTGTATGGAGAGATGAGAAAGGCTCATAAAAGCATATTATGATTTAACGCTCCGTCAACTGGCTAGTACAAACTAGAGGATCCTAATGACTGATATTAATCCAAAACTAACAAAGATGATCTTAAGTTTAAAGTTGACATATACTTAAGCTGCTTGTCAATCATTGTTATTAAATAAACACAAATATTTTCTATTATGCGCCTGCTGAAATAGTTGCTAAATCGTTATAGGGGTGCGCGAAGCTTCGAAACTTTGACTTGGCTTCACAATAAATATTAGCTTCTACTTCGCTTCAAAGAAAATCGGCTGTGACATTCACGAGGCTTCGCCAATAATGGTCACCTATTGCCATTCTGAGTTGTTATGTGCAGTACAAGATAATATTCACAAGGAAAAAAATTCTGAAGTAATTGATTTCGAAGTTGTGAAGTAACTTGATTTATCAGATTAAAACTAAATATTACAAACATTTGTGCAATGAAACATTTTCCAAGTAATTTTAATGCATTAAGTTTTATAAATAACCAAAATATATTTCTTCAAGCATTAAACAACTAATAAAATATATTTTAATTTCGATTTGGCTTTGAGTATATTTCATATATTCGATTTGAGTTTGCTTTGAATTGAATAATTGGACTTCGCACACCCCTATATATTCGAAATGAACCCTGGACTTGTGAAATTAGTAAACATACATGGAGGTAACTGTTTCTTCGGCTTTGATAGTTATGAAACTTCACGAGAAATATCTGACTGTTAAAAAGGTCACATAATAGTACTGACAACTTCAATTCTTTTTTACCACAGCTGCAATTAAGAGTAATTTGGCTGCTATCACATCCCCAGCTACTATTAGGTCAAATATGTGTTCAATTTTTTGTTATTTTGAACTGTTATGAACATAACAAATTAATGTTCAAATGAAAAAAAAATTGTATTTGAATTTTATATTGTAATGTATAATGTAAATTGCTCAATTTGGGATTTCCACTAAATTACTTTGTGTATAATATATAGTATCTAGCTATATAGATATGAACAGTATTTTTTTATATATTTTTTTAAAATTTCAACCAATTTCCCAAAAGTAATCTAACTTTGAATCGGCTTCAGGAATATTTCATGTACCGGTATTCGTTTCAGCTTCTAATAAAAGAAACTGTACTTTGCGCATCCCTTAAACAAACTGATATGAATAATTATTGAAGATGGCGCACTGGCGTTGAAATGGTTTCTCAAGTGTAAAACTAAAAGTCCAGGGCAAAGACAAGGATACACCGGGTCCCCAGCCTTACGGAAATCTCGCCGCGCTCCTCGAGCAAGGCTGAGTCCATCATCACTGTAGTTCGCTAGTGTCAACGCTCGGTGATAAAAGCACTTACAAATGTGCAATTGTTAAACAACTCACGTTTAACATGTTCATCATCAAGTGAACATTATAATCCTAATGTATAGTCTCTCTGTGAGGTATGATTATGTGAAGAGGGGGTTGGGAAGCTACCTGAACCTAGCTGTGTGGAAGCCGGCTGATTGACTCGAGATGGATATTTACGTCCTGTCTCTAGAAAAAACTGTGTTTCAAATGAGCTTTTTTAAATGCCCCCCCCCCTGATGGCACCTAGTGATATCAGTGTTGAAGGACTTGAGCTCTCCCACGGAGCGCAGCCACTTTAACCTGGTGGCTGAGGGTCTGATGTACACCTTGTCTGTGGTCCAAGGTTATTTGAAAATATGTAAAGTGTTTGTAAACTGAGTTTTAAAATGCAAAGAAATCTCACTGTAACAAACTCGAAATGACCTTTGGTTAAGTTTTGTAATTTAGAAATGTATGTTTAATTAAAAGTCTAATTATTGATCATATCATTATTACATTTTAATTCATCATCATCAACTGTTTAATAAAATGTCTCTATCTTCCTCCATCCTTCCTTCTTTAATTCTTCTACTCTCACATGCACACTCTGTTATCTGCTCCTCCCATCTCTTTCTTGGCTTCCCTTACGGTCTTTTTTCCTACATTCTTCATTTCCATCATTTTCTTTGCCATCTTCTATTTTTATTCTCATTACATGTCCATACCATCTCAGTCTTTAATAAAGTTACCAAATGTTGGTATTACTCAATGCCATGGAGTTTTTTTGTTTTAACCAGACATCCAGATAGAATTTCTGTAATGTTACAAAATGTCTTGTTGTTTTTTTTAAAGTGTTGATAAAAAACATGTGTAATCAACTTGTATTTTTAGTTTATGAATACTACTAAACATATTGGATAATTATAGAGATATTTTGATTTGAATCCCTATTAGACCATTTTCTCATTTTATGCAGTTCACACTACCACCTATGTAACTAAAAAACCCACAAATCAAGAGAACAATAATTAACAAAAGAACCCCTTTAGATGTCACTTAAATGTTTCGCAAAAACTGGACTGCCCTTTACGGATCAAGGTTCAAATCCCAGTCTGGGATTTTTTTTCCACCCGCAGGCTATGCACTTCCTCTTAATTTAACCTGCCTCATCCCTAATCCATTAGACTCCCTCCACCCCCTTCCCGTATGGTACATTTGACCGGGAGGAACTTTGACATTCAGGTTTGGCCGCCTTATGTGTAGACTATTAGCCTCTCTGCTGACACAGAGCATTGTCCAGGGTACACCAAAGGAGGTTGTCTACACGTCGTACCCACAATTAGATGATGTGATGAGAGTTATGATGTTGTGGGAACCGGGGTGAGTCTTAACCTAATTTGAGTCGAATTTGCCAAGCCCTGGTGACCATTGGGATCATTCCCCTTAAAGGGGAAAAATACCCAAGGTACCAGCCGGGAATCGAACCCGGGACTCCTAAGCTTGTAGCCAGGTGCACTGACCACTACATCACGGGGCTGGTTGAACTGGTAGTGAGACCCGGTGATAAAAAACCTAATTAAATTATTTTTCCACCCCTCTTTTTATTATAAATTAACCCTCTTGTATACATCACTCTCCAGATTTTAACAATGCATTGTCCGACACATTAGCTTGGTCGATAGCGTGCATGTCACCTTGAGCCGATGGTTCTGGGTTTGATTCCTGGCATGGCCACAAAGTTTTATCATTTGTGAAATTAGGGTTTCCCCTTTCACCGTGATGAACTTGGAAGGGGGGGG
>CABFWO010000650.1:28371-69324 GCA_902155825.1 Timema genevievae | reverse complement strand
AATCCTAGCTGAAGTGCCGGCCACTTTCGCCTTGACACTTTGGTTGTCGATTGGTTGAGGATTTAAGACTCTTGGTTTTGATCCTGTCTGACCGACGCATACATTTTGGTGAAGGATGAACAAGGTATTGAGGGGTGAAAGATAATCTCCGGTTAAACTGCGACTGCTAAACTTCACAAAGTTTGATCGCTGCAGTTAATACATTTGTTTTTTTCCTAAACAGATGCAGACGGGAGAGTAGCATTAAATGGACCTTAAAGAGATGGGATGTAATGAGGTGGACTGGATGGAACTAGCTCAAGATAGGGATAGGGTGAAATAAGTTGGACTAGATGGAACTAGCTCAAGATAGGGATAGAGTGTAATCATTTAGGATAGCTGGTGTATTTTTTTTAAATATTAAGTGGGCTAATGAATAAGATTCTTAATGCCATTAAGTCACTTGATATTTAATAAGAGGCTGGGGGAGGGTTTCCTAACGATTAAAACCCTTTTCACGCTTGGCTCTAGCTATGAGATTAATTATATTGACAAATGCCTTAGCTCAGTGAGTATCATGTTTGCCAACTAAGTTGGGGATCTCTGATTTTATTCTCTGTATGGTCGAAAAAATTATTGGTGAAATGTTTCCTCTTTAACATAGATGAATTAATAACCAGGGACTGTATGTTGTATGTCCTTATTTTTTTCTATCAATCTGATTAAAAATTGCAAGTTATATAGCTATATGGAACAAAATAACTATAATTTGTGGCACAGGAAGAACACAATTTCTGTATCTTAAATTTTCGAGATATCGACCACATTCCAATGCATGAGAAAGAAACTTTCAGATATTTGTTATTTATTTCTCTGATTTAGGCCTACACAAAATGTCTATGAGATATTTGGACTTATTTTACGTTAATGTGAATTTATAAAATATATCGGCGCATATAATAATGATTTAATGTGATAAATACATAATTACACAAAATGGTTTTGTCCCTAGCAGACGATAATATTGAACATCCTATTTTGGTCACTTGGAAAAGGTGTGTTCGTGTTCTTTCAGCGGTATAGATAGTTCAATCGTCCCAACATTTCAAACTTCTGGTTTAGAAATTTTCTCACACTGTCAAAAAATATTTTCTTTGAAGCCAACCGAAATTAATTTTTCTACATCTTTATTTTCTTTCGATTAATATTTCGATCTGTTTGAAATCTCTTAAGAAAAGATTCGATATGTAAATCGACTAGTCGATGGAAAATAGTTAATTTAAAAAAAAGATCGATCTAAAATTCAGGATGTGTACTGGTCATGCCAACCAACCAAATAATCTCCGATGCCAACAGTACACTTATTAATGTAATATGTCACCACCATCCCAATCGTATGATCCAATATTGTAATATTGTGTTAAAAGTAATGTTCTGTAACATAACTCAAAATAACAAAAAAATTAGATTAATTTTTTATAAAATATGCCAACTTATAAATGTTGTTGGGTTCTTGTACTTTAGAATTATTTAAATGTTAGATTAAGATGAACACCAGCCCCAGCTCCATAAAATATTTTGATATGAACGCTGATCTGGTCAAACTTGTTTTTTGTTGATATAGCTTTTGAATTTAATAAAATTGCAGACTTACTCTCTTGTACTATATCTTGTGAATTAAATGTTGGTTTTTGCTTTAGCATAATATATCGCAATTCTAGAAACAAAAAATATTATCTTGTTATTCTTACCTGTCAGAATGCAATCTATTTCAAGGTTCGTCTATTATTTCTCGAATCTAGAGATCTGGCAACCCTGCAATATGTTAGTTCTGAATTTAGCGTCAGTGACATTTAAGGTGGGTACGCGGGATACTATTTAATTATGTTTCTATGGACTTGAACATTGAAATTTTTTTATTTCTAAAATGTCAAACACGTACATTGATAAGTCCAGATCAATAACAGAATTGCTCCAAAAATTATGTTTTCATTGTGCTGGAAAAAATCGAGGTGAGTGAGTTATTGTTTTCGGATTAATGGGCAGGGCTGAGATAATTAAGCCAATATCTTAGTACTAAGATGAAACTAGTGCGAGTGTAAGAAAAGCTTGTTTTAACTTTGCCTATGAATGATTTTAATTTCTCAGCCCACAATCATTGGCCGGATATCAATGAAAATAATTCTCATTAGACCTGTGTAGAGCAGAATCTTTGCGTTTGGTCAAATGGGAACCAGGCGGTATTGAATGTATATTTATAAAACGGTTTCAGTTCTAACAAGCTCTGCTTACTCTGGCAACTCGTCACTTTATTGTACCTATGTATAGTAATGTATGCGTCCGTAGGTTTACTGTTTAACCCAAATAAACTATTTTTGTTCATTTGTATATTCAAGAGTAGACTTGAGAAGTGCCATTGTAGCAATTCATTTTCTTTTGAAGAAAATGGCTTAGATCACATAATTTTACTAATTTTTTCAGTCATAATTTACACTGATCAACCTACATTATAAAGTTTATATTTTAACTTCTTAAGCACACCTTTAATTGGCAATATTTTCCATATCCCAACCGACCCAATGAAATGGTATTAAATAATTTATAAATTAAAAGCATAAAAATATCTTTGTTACAAAGTTAATTTAAGGATATTTTCCTGTTCAAGAATAACGATATAACGTATTCAATTTTTTTAAAGTTGAATCTATTATGGTTTGGTTACACGTACATTTAGGTAGGCTACTTCATTTTAAATACCAATGTATGAAGTTTAACAATGTAAATCTGTTTACACTATTTTTTGTGCCATAATAATCACTAATAATTACCATGGATATTATAATTAGGGGTCTATATTTTATAATAGGCTCAGAACTACCTAACTGCAAAAATTTTAAGTTTTTTTTTAAGCAGCAACAAATGTTTAACTCGGATCATTTGAAAAATATGCTTGTTGTTTCTTTAAATCTTTTTTTGTGGCTACTCAAAGGTACATTAAGGGTAATTAAGACAGTTTTTTTTTTCAAATTTTGATTGTCACAAACAAGATAACCTACCCCATTAAATCAACCTTTTTTTATTTAGTTTCCAAATAGTCTGGCTCATAAAATTATTTTCATCATAGGTTAATGCATATGTTTGCAATCATATATAAGCTACCATACTAATTTTCGCCTGCATTGATCTCATATCCCCCTTTTTTTTTGTCACATAAAGACATTTTTTATTAAAGATATTTAATGTGCATCTTCTGAACCGGCTGATTATATCATTACACGACTTTTCAACTAACTTAAATCTAGGACAAACACAACATCCAGCCTCTGAGCCACGGTGAAACAGGAAACTCACAGTTCACAACATCCAGCCTCTGAGCCACGGTGAAACGGGAAACTCACAGTTCACATTTTCTTCTTCTTAACATCCCGCCCTACAACCCGTTTGGGCTATACACTTATTTACTAATTGCACTACTAGGTTAGGATTGAGGAAGAGTACCCTCATTTGCTTGAAGAGAGAGTGAACAACTATTTAGGGGAAAAAAAACCTCAGTACACTCGACTGGTATCAAACCACAACCTCCCTGTTATCGGAGACTTAGTTTATTGCGAGAGTAGTACCTCAGACCATGCAGCCACCGAAGCGGGTATTTCACTAATGATACATTTTAGGCCATGTCGAGAATCGGACCAGAGACCTTTATCTCACCAGGCAGACACACTACCAACTGAGCTAAGGTGTCGAACCACTCAGGACATGATACATCAGATATTTAAACATAATTTTATTCTTCTTTACGTTTGGTTAGTGTTGATGGCAAATTTTTGTGATTTTTTTTCTACGGTGTCTCACTACCGGCTCAGGTTTTTACATATTTGTATTAATTACTCTAATGTGGTAAGAATGAAGAGTGTATAATTTAGAGGAAATGTAACCACATTTGTGTGGAGGGAGGTTGAAAAACCATTTAGGGAAAATCACCCTTGGTACACCCAACCAGAATTCAACCCTGATCTCCTAGTCATCTGTCTGTAATCCAGTATATTTCATGAGTGATGCTTTAGACCATTCGATTGGGATTTCCCAAGGCCTGTGAGATCGGGGTTCGAATCTTGGTCTGATTCACTGAAGATGATTTTCCCTAAACGTTTTTTCCACTCTACCTCCATGCATATGTGGGTGCACTCCCTCTAGATTCAATGTTCCTCCTACTTGAAACATTAGTTTATGGGTACACAATTCTTAAAAAGTAAAACTCTCATTGTCGAATTCATATACGCTCAAAATGGTGGTGAAAATTTGCCCTAGGCTGTGTAGTCAGTACACCAAGCCTTCGACTCCGACTCCTTCAGAAAGGGTTAAAGTATATTAATTAGTATGCTCCGATACAGATTGCTTCTTTGTCATTGAGAATTTTTACTTAACAAATTTATCAATCCAAATTGCAAATATTGGTTCTAAAACTATATCATCATCATGAACTGTTTCCATCCTGTGGCCATGTCACTTTAGTAAAATGCCTCAATCTTTCTCCATCATTCTACCTTTCTTCTTCCTTAAATTGTGTCTATTCTTCTCCTCTCACTTGCACAATTTCTCTTATCTACTCCTTCCATCTCTTTCTTGGAGTGGTCTTTTTCCTACATCATCTCCATTATTTTTTTTGGAATCTTCTACTTTTCCATCCTCATAC
Organism: Timema genevievae; assembly: GCA_902155825.1. Classification (NCBI taxonomy): domain Eukaryota; kingdom Metazoa; phylum Arthropoda; class Insecta; order Phasmatodea; family Timematidae; genus Timema; species Timema genevievae. The sequence continues at coordinate 64,652 of CABFWO010000650.1, read as the reverse complement.
CTACACCATCAAGCAGCCTTGCTTCCTCTACTATCTCATGTACTCCAACATCCTCATTACATGTCCATACCACATCATCTTTGCTTCCTCTACTATCTCTCTTACTCTTGTTTCTCCTTATGACAGCTAACACGTTCCTCACAAACTTCATTCCCTTGGCCATCCATTTTTTTATTCTCTCTAACATTCAATGTCCAACAAATGAAAGGTATAGAATTAAAATAATGTAGTTACCAAATATTGTTATAGTATTAGCCCATAAGTTTTCATTTTAAAGTCAGATTTGGAATTGGCACTTTATTTACCGACTCCACGACTAAGACTCACACTCCACGACTAAGACTCACACTCCACGACTAAGATTCGCACTCCACGACTAAGACTCGCACTCCACAGCACTGGATCCAACCTGCCACATGTGTATGTTTTCCAGGAGACTCTGAGCACTTGTTTACTTTGGTGAGTAAGCTTTTATCGACCCTGCAGTGTCGCGAGTCTCACCGAGATGAGTTTAGCACCAAAGAGCGGATCCGCACCAGAGTGGTGCAACTCCACTCTCCGCAGCACACCGGCCGCCTTGACGAACTATTCCACAGGCTGCAGCTAGGGGTAAATATCAGAGTTGTCGCACGATAAGGTCGATGTCCTGCACGTACACCTGAGAGGACATGTCTACCATTTTGGAAAGGAAACCGGGTGTAACTGGTATCAAACTTCCACCCGTTACAGGAAATCTTCTTTATTCAAGTCATTTGTCCTGTCGAGGCTGAGTTTTGATTCTGTTCCAGACCCACTGCCTCGCTGAAAGATTTTGTACACGCCGAGAATCGAACCCAGGACCTCTGGATCTGTAGCCAGGAACTCTGACCATTAGATCACAGAGGTTTATTTAATGATATTAAATGTGATATGGTATGGACAATTTATCAAACGGTATATTTATACAAGTTTGTTAAACAATAATTGGGCATTATTGTATCAAATTTACCTGAATATAAGATGACCTGGGACCTGCTTCGGTTGCTCCGCAGTCCAAGGCGTTATTCTCACTCTACTGGTGACAGGACAATCAAGGTTTGAATCTTGGTTGGGTGTATTGAGGGTGGTTTTTCCATTCACCCCCACAAAAATGCGGGTACATTTCCTATAAATATAACCATCTTAGCCCCTAAACCTATTAGAATAATTAGTACATAAGCATATAACCTGAACGAAAAAAAAGACGACCTGAAATATAAGAAGACCCCTCAAAAGTTATCTGTGTTTGTAGGAAAAAGCAAATATTTTACTTGATGATTCACATTAACTTTATTCGTTTAGGAGTGAAGTTGCTCTTGGCTTATAATATTAACACATTATAGGGATTAATATATTTCATTAAAACAATGAAATCACACTTTTATTAGAATCCTGTCTGAAAGCTGGAGAGAAAGCTTGACCTTGCACAGCTAGTCAACAAACTACGCTCCGATATAAAAATATCGGCTGTTGTGTACTACTCCCCAACAAACAAACGATCACCTTGACGGAAAATTGTTCATGTACTTGATTATGAAACGACTCGCAATTTTGAGGAGACTGAATTTGAAAAAAAAAAAGTATATATATTTGGGTGGATACGGTATGTTGGCTCATCATAAGGTCTCAGGGCTGGACAAAATATTGTGCTGGGTCGCGTGTGAGTTTGACATGCGTGCTGTAAAAGATTTAGAACATGTGTGAAAGGCGGGGATCGACTGCGATTGTTCTAGCAGCCAGTGCTTCGCAACCGAGAAGCTGTCCTCAGCTTCTTGTTGAACGCAAGTATCGGGGCCAACACGTCGGCGAGTGGGCCCACAAGATTGTCGGCCGTACCTTCCATGGGCGCACTGCCGGCCTTGAACAAACCCACTTTCCAGGTAAGGACATATTTAAAGTGTAAAATTACCTCTTGGTCCTAAGAATGAAATCTGGGACTCTCGGCTTTTCGTCCCATATCCAGGGTCACTCGTTATTTGTCGTTAATTATTGATTCACCCACATCCAGGGGTCGACGTTAATATTGCACTAGAACTAGACTTCGACAACTGGTAGGTAGGAGGTTGAATTCCAATCAGGCGTAGAGAGATTTTTGTTTATCAACAGTGTTTTCTATTCTTCCTTCACATAAACGCGGGAATATTTCTTCTAAATTCAACCTTCCTCCTCCCTAACACACTAGTGAAATTAGTACAATTACGTATGACCCAAACTGTTAGTGATATGCAATGACAAAAAAAAAAGTATTGATTCCAAATGTGGTGGTCCAAAACCTTAGCTCGGTCGGAAGTATGCCTGTCTACTAAACTTTGGGTCTTGTGTTCAATTCATAGCGGGACCAAAAAATGTATTAGTGGGGCTTATTTGTTAAATCAAGTCTCTCCTTTCACAGTGATGAACTAACGGCCGGGGGACTGGATGTTGTGTCTTCTAGGTTTAAACTGGTTTATAAGTTGTGTGTTGATATAATCAGTCGGTTTAGAAAGTACATGTTAAATATCTTAAATAATAAAAACGGCTACTGTATATCAACAATTTTTTTGCTAACATAACTACTCAAAAACTTGGAAGAAACAACATTAAACATATACAGTGAACTCTTTTAATAGCGGGCACCTTCCAGGCTCAAGAAAATGTCTGTTTCAAAGAGGTGTCTCTTATTTGGAGCATACTTCTTGAGGAGAGGTTTTTTTACTTTTTCATTTCTTTTATTTAGCACCGCATCTTGCTACTCGTTCGGGTTATATGCTTTGAACACAGTTAAATATATATGGACCTCTATATTGTGGATATTAACTATAACAATCTAATTATTAAAGTGTGCAGTGGGTGACCTGGCGGTCTAGGGGTAAGGTGTCGGACTTCTGTGCTGGGGGTCCGGGGTTCAATCCCCGGTCCCGGCACAGATTTATCTGATTGCCAAACCCTTCCTTCACCTTTGATAAGACGTGTATTAATCACAACTTGTGAATGTGTGGAATGCCAGGCCTCCACCGTGGTTCGGATCCCACGTTAAACTGTAGGTCCTTCATTTCATCTCACAATCACCCTACCAACACACACTAGCGTAAGTGCGTATAACCCGAATGGGTAGTAAGACGCGATGATGATAATAATAATAATAATAATAATAAAATATTTGCTATTTGTTATTTTCATAATCACCAAAATATAATAAAACACCTTTTACCAATTGCTTAAAACTTATTTCAAGTCAAGGTTCTCATATTTTGTATCTGAGATACTGTTTTGAGATTTTTCTAATCTCATAGGATTCAAGGCATTTAAGTACTCAAGGATTCGAACATCTCATAGGATTCAAGGAATTGAGAATTCAAATATTTCACCTCTGTCCTTATGCGGCAAAATGAATCCGGTCCTCGCCTTGTTACGACTTGTCCCGCCTTATCCCCCAGGCTTGCGGCCAACAAGGACCATCTTCCTCAAGATTTTCAGAGGCCCCATCTTATCAGGGATCCTTTCCCATCACCGGAGGATATCTACAAGGTGCACCGCGAGACGCCCTGAGAGCTACCAACCACCCAGCGGGAAGCACCACCAAAACCGACAGAAAGGTTGGTCCTCTTTCTATCTCCCTGTTTATTGTGGTGAAAGAAATAGCGCCGTACTAGACCTCTACACAAGTCCATACAATTCCTTTAACCAACTACTTAAATTGATTTGAATTTGTATTCATAATACCTTTTTGAGATTTCTACCAATCTTGAATTTCTTGAATACCTTAAGATTCGAGGAATTCGAAGAATCGAGAATTTGGCTGTCCCATACACATTATTGTTTAAAATAATATAATGTTTTATGTTAGTGAAAGGGAATCAAGTGAATCTGAACGGTAAGTTAGGCTAGTCATGGATAGAAAGGCAATACGGGCACTAGATTATACACGCAAACAAAACAATTTGTGACATTGCTGTGATGTTTTATGTTCAACGTCAAGGATTACCTGGAACAGTCGTCTTCACAACACTTCAGAGAACCTCCGACTCTGGTCCCGTTGTATGTCAACGACAGGAACTACCCCAGCGCCTCTAGTAAGTACATCTTCAACTGCAGCATTTCCCAAACTTTCGTCGGCTGCTAAGCCCTTCGGGGGACTATGCCCTAGCCAACCAACGCGCTGTTCTACGTGAGCGAACGAAAGCAAGGCAAAGAAAAAAGACTAAATGCACTCTTGGTATGGAAGTGTCCTATGTAAAGGTGAAGCAGTGCGGCCGATTTCAAAGTGGTAGATGCGATAAAATATTCTGATATGTTTGCTTGAACTCTTGCTAAGAGCATTCAGACCAAGGGAGTGTTTGTCTTCACAACTTCTGTTCTAACATCCACATGCAATGTTTATTGTTTATATTCTGGTTGGGTTGTATTACATTTAGTGCGAAGATTGAGATGTCAAAATTCACTGAATCGGTGAGGTTTAAAAGTGGAAAAGTACTTTGTGAAATGAAAAATAAAAACTTTTATAACTGATTGCTTGTGGATTGGTGACCTGGTGGTCTAGGGGTAAGGTGTCAGACTTCTGTGCTAGGGGTCCGGGGTTCAATCCTCGGTCCCGGCACAGATTTATCTGATTACCAAACCCTTCCTTCACCTCTGACAAGACGTGTATTAATCACAACTTGTGAATGTGAGGAATGCCAGGCCTCCACCGTGGTTCGGATCCCACGTTAAACTGTAGGTCCTCCATTTCATCTCACAATCACCCTACCATTACACATTAGCGTAAGTGCGTATAACCCGAATGGGTAATAAGACGCGGTGCTAATAATAATAATGCTTGTGGATTGAAAATAGTCCCAGCTCTCTGAAAGTTTTGACGTAACAAAATTTAATTTTTTTCTAAATTATGATACATTATTTTTACATTGAAAAATGGGAATTTAAAACATCAGATTTATCGATCTAAACAATGGAGATATATGTGGAAGATTGGGAATTATTGCCTTTTAATTTTTAATGTGTTTTTTTCTTTGTTTGAATGGTGAAATTTAACGTACGATTTGCTTTCTAAAATATGGTATTTGCTTGAAATCTTTTCATTTATATATTTTCTTAGTTTATTAACAATTTATTAACCCACTTCGGTGGCCACATGGTCTAAGGTGCTATTCTTGCAATAGACTAGACTTCCGGTGACGAGATTTTGGTTCAATCCCAGTCGAGTTTATAAAGGCTGTTTTTCCCTAAATGGTTTCCCAATCTCCACTTAAATGTTGGTACACTTAATCTAAATTCAACCTTCATAATACCTAACCCATTAGCTTAGTTAGTAGTTAAGTGTACAACTTGTAAGGGTAGTAAGGTGTGGTGCAAAAAAAAAAAAAATCGACTTAGTTCACGTTCTTTTGAAGACATTATCAAAATTACTGATTTGAACTCTTGTCGTTTGCTTTTTATACTCGCCCATGCAGGACCATCCCTTCATTTCACTCTCTTTGCTGTTTCGTGCCGCTCGCTTTTCTTCACTGACTTAAGACAGCGCCTAACATCTCCAAGCTCTTCCCACATTAAAAACATAATCAAATACTTGACATATTGTAAAGTATAAACGGTCGTTACGAATGTTAATAAATCTCTAGTTGTAAGCTCAACAAAGTCGTAACTGAGGGAAAGATAGGATAATGAGTCACTGACATCACATCAACATCTGGGTTTATTTATTTATTAGACTCGCTATTTAAGAAAGATATTTAATTATTATATAAAACTCACTGGACCATTGTGAACCCCCCTGAAATCAGTTGCATACCGCAAGTTAGGTGTTATACAGGTGGTAAGGTGGACTTTTAAGATGCCTCTTTTAAACTGTATTACCTATCTCATCACCTCTCACACGAAATCTTCTCAGCAGTGCTTCAAGAATCACATTCAAACTCCCCCCTAATCTCCGCAACATTCTGATTCACCCGACCCAGCCAAAGGCCAAAGGTTCCTACCCTTACAACATACTGAGATGCAGTACCTGCACAATTCACCAAACTTCCACCTCAATCAACAGCAGACTCAAACAAATGAAAGGCCACTAAGACTGCTCCACAGAAAATCTTATATACCAGTTACAATGCAACTACTGCGTTGCTTAATTCATCGTCCTCACCACAGGAACACTCAGACAATGATTGATCATCGTTTTCATACCCACCACAACGACCCCGACAAACCAGTAGCACTCCATGCCCAAACATATATTTCAGATTTTGACTCATGCTATAGTACTAGTTATACAAGCCCTCCCAGCTTCATAGGTGGGAACTTGCTCACCAATATACAACCAAATCCAGGCACCCCCTCAGGTCTCTACCTTGGATAACCTTCTCTACATTTCTTCCAAGCAGGCCTACTCACACATATAAACAATATTACATCACAACCTAAGCTAGGTGTTATTTGTGTAGTAAAGACCGACTCCTAAGACTTGTGTTTGGCACCACTAGAGGTCATCTTGTTTGACGATGTGTGTGTTTATTTCAGTGTCCGACACGCATGGCATGGGTCGACATCCTCCCCACGACTCCTCCTCCCAGAACAAACTAAGCTCGGGCTGTAAGTATCCCATCGCCTCAAACACACCTTCGGATATTAATTATTGAGCTAACTTTTAGACACACAACACAGCCGTCAATATTTTCAAATATGTCTCACTTGGTGAATCAAGTTCCTATTGATTAAATCACATGTAAACACTAACTGCAATATAAATGACAGCATAAAATTACAATTAAAAAAAAACTAGCTGTCATTCCACCCCCACTAAAGGTCATGTTGACCACATGTTGAGCTCAATCCAGTCTTGTTTACCGTTGACTAGGTTCAAACCCTGGCCGGGTGTATTAAGGGGGTGTTTTACCCAAATGTTTTCCCACTATCTCACCCCCACATAATGTGGGTACATTTTTTATAAATTCAACCTTCATCATCTCTAACAGCTTAGTATAATTAATACTTATGCGTGTAACCCTAATTGGTAGTAAGTCGCTGTGCAAAAAAAATAAAGAAAAATAACATTTTGCGCTGAGACTTGATATGTTTCACTAATGTTCAACTATTTTTCAAAGTTGTGTGTTTTTGTACCATCTGTGCGTGTCTCTCCAGTTGCGGGCGATGTTTCTGAGAGCACCCTACTGCAGGAGCTGATCTACTGCTTCCAAGGGATCAACGGAAAGATCCTCAAGATGAACTACGCTAGTCAGGGATTTCAAATTGATCCCAAGGTAAAAATCCTTCTTGCACTCGGGATTCAAACATCACAACTTGATCCACATCCACTGAAATATACCAATAAACTGCATCTTCTCTCAGGACATGTGTGAACGTCATTTAGTTGGGCCAGTTAGCTGGCGATCAGTGGCTTATTATAGCACGTATCTCTATAGGGAAAACCTCTTTTCTCTTTATGAGGTAATTGTATTATATTTGGATGGGTGACCTGGTGGTCTAGGGGTAAGGTGTCAGACTTCTGTGCTGGGGGTCCGGGGTTCAATCCTCGGTCCTGGCACAGATTTATCTGATTGCCAAACCCTTCCTTCACCTCTGACAAGACGTGTATTAATCACAACTTGTGAAAGTGAGGAATGCCAGGTCTCTACCGTGGTTCGGATCCCACGTTAAACTGTAGCTCCTCCATTTCATCTCACAATCACCCTACCATTACACATTAGCGTAAGTGCGTATAACCCGAACGGGTAGTAAGACGTGTTGATAATAATAATAATAATAATAATAATAATAATAATAATAATAATAATAATATTACATTTGGAAGAAGGTAAAGGAAAGGTGGATAAAAACATTTAAAGGGAACGAACACAGTTCCTACTTTACTTTGCTGCCACTTGACAAAGAGGTAATGGCCGCCTCTTGAAGAAAATCAATGTTTGCCGCCCAATTCCCACCGACCTAAGTCTCATTCTATCGGAACTCATCAGTAGGGAGTGCGACGCGCTCAACACAACTTCCTAGAAGAGGAAATAAAAAAAAAACATTAGATTAGTTTTGGAACATAGTCCTCCAAGTTCTTCAACATGTTCACTTTCAATATAAAATTCAAATTGAAATTGATATTATCGAAGCTTCACAGACCCCAACTATTTATATAAGTTTATTCCCTAAAATAATTAAGTGACTGTTGATAACGGATTTTTTTTTTATCACTGCGTCTCACTACCTGTTAAGGTTATACATCTTTGTACTATTTACGCTAATGAGGTAGGGATTAGGAAAGCTTGATATAGAGGAAGTGCACCCGAATTTGCATGGAGGGAGGGTGGGAAACCCTTTAGGGAAAACACCCTCGGTGCATCCGACCGGGTTCGAACCCCATCTTCAGCAGTCCAGTCCAGCAAGAGAGTACCGTGTTGGGCCAAGCGGACACCGAAGCGGGTAACAGATTTTATTGTATAAAGTTGTTAACAGCCTGCAATGACAGTAATCTAACATAAGACCTACTTCGGTGGTTGAATGGTCTAAGGTGTCACACTCGCAATAAACTGAACTGCGGATGACAGGTAGCTCGGGGTTCGAATACAGGTCGTGTGTACTGAAATTGGTTTTTCCTTAGAAATGTGGTTACATTTCTTCTAATTTAATCGTCTTCATCCCTAACACATTAGCGTAATTAGTACATAAGCTTATAACCCTCGAATGGGTGGTAAGATGCATCACTAAAAAAAGTGTTTTTTACTGTCGAAGCCAGAGATTTTTTTTTCCCATAGTCGGGTGAAAGCAGTACTATTCTCTAAATCAAATTTAAGACTTCACAGCTTTGCACGCCCGTAGCGTAAGAGAGGTGTGTTTGGGGGTGTGCAGGTGCAGCTGAAGAGGCCGGTACACTGCCAGGTGATGCGCCTAGCGGAGCTGGGCTGGCTATGCGCCCAAGTACAGCAGCACTGTCAACCTGCCGGTGTCATCAGGAGCACTGGGCTCATCGGACAGAGCTTGGTGGTGGCTCTGAGGGGCGAACTCACGGAGTACTCCAGACTGGTGGCCACTCTGCAGTCTCAGGTACCAGTTCCAGTGCAGCCACATAAGTAGTCCCTTGAAGCTAACCTCCTGTTTAGTCTTAGTCTTCTATTTACCGAGAAAAATGTCTTGAAAGTATCTAATTATTAAAGTGTTTGCAAATATGTGTTGGTGTGGAATTTTTTTTTACTTTGAGTTATGCTTAATTTTCCCACAATTCCACCATGTTCTTTTAATTTAAATGTTAGTTGCATTTTATCTGAGCTGCCCTTCTCTATACCCCTTAAAATGTTGTTCCTTATATGGTCGCTAAACATACTTATAGTAGAAACACATGTTTAAAGCACTTTTCCCCAATATTTTCTCCAATCTATATATTTCTGTCCCATCTGCAGCTGCAAGTCGACACGGCCTACACGGCGGCAGCTGTCGTGGACTCCCCGCTGAGCGAGTTGGAGCCGTTGGCGTCTCGCCGCTCAACCGGGTTGACCCTGCGCCAGTTGGTGGTGTGGTCCCTGGACCCGATGGCCCGGTTGAAGTGCCTGGTGGCGGTGATGGAGGCATGCCGAGACAAGAAGGGCGGCGCGCTGGCGTCGTGCATCCACAGCTTCCTGCAGCACGGGGACCCCTTTGTCAAAGACACGGTCAAACAGCTCCTGGCAGCGGTGAGGCTGATACTGCTTCCTACCCTTTAAAAATATACATTTCCAGATATTTAAAATTTTTTTAAATTATACTCTGGATTACAATGTTCCCACTACTGTTTCTAGGTGTGTAAGCCCCTACACGCGATGCTGAGTCGCTGGATTCTAGCGGGGGAACTAGACGACGCTTACGGGGAGTTCTTCATTGCTGCCAACCTCGAGATAAAGGGGAATCTTCTCTGGCACGAGAAATACCGCGTACTGTAAGATATTTTTTCATGCTTTTTGAGTGTTAAATAAAAATAAAATTCTATCTTTTTTTTTTTGTTTAGAATAACCCTTATGGTTTTATTAATATTTGTTTATTTTTATTAGTTTAAATCTTAAATTTCATAAATTGATGGCTATTTTTTCTTAAAAAAAACTACATGGTGTAAGCCCATGATCGAGCTATACCTACCGAGTGGTTGTCGTCGTTAGCGATGATAGTGCCAACATTTGTGGATAGAGGGTGCTATGTGGTCAGCACAACGAAGCCTACGACTATTAATATCAGTTTTTTAGACTGGAGCCGCTAGTTGTTTATTCATTTGTCCTCACGATGCTGAGTTTAACTGCTAGACCGGCCTATTTTCGATCGAGAAACATTATTTCCCATAGGAACGAGAAACGGAGAAAACAAATTAAAATCATTTTCCACTTTAGATTTATATTTATTTTTCAGGTTTATAACTTTAGTCTAATCAAAGGAAGATAAGGTAAATTTAAGTTAAGTAAATTAGTAATATTGTTAATAGGCATTACATCACATTGATAGACAGTCATTAAGTATAACCTTTTAGTATTCATTTTCCTGAAAAATCCCGAGAAATAGTTTTTTCTACCGAGTGTTGAGGACATCCAATTTCCCGTATATTTTTGACTTGGTTTGGGATCTCAAAAGGGCCTAATTAGCGATATTTGTTGCACATTTTTTCCATTTTAAAATTACTAGAATAGTCATACTACAGGAATGGAGGATTAAAGTGTGCAATATTGAATATAAATATTTACTTTATTGTGTGTTGCGTCTTACTACCCACTTATGCTATTAACAGATCTATACTAGTTGGGTAGAAAGGAGGAGGTAGAATACTATATTAAATGTACCTAGACGTTGTAGGTGTGGTCGGTGCAAAACCACTAAGGGAATGTCACCCTCGTTACACCCGATTGGGATTTGAACCCCGTTCTCGTCATTGTCAGCCCAGACTATTGTGAAAGTGACGCTTTAGACCATTCAACCACCAAAGCGGGTTTGTTTATCTTCTTGCCGTGTTTAAGTTTGGCACACTGTTGGTTTAGCAACTGACCGTAGGGAGTGTTTATTTTTTTTATTCTTAGGGACGCGATGGTGCCAAGTTTCATCTCGATGGCCCAGGCGAAGAAGATCCTGGCGACTGGAAAGAGCATCAACTTCTTGAGGGAAGTGTGTCTGGATCAAGCGCTCTTCATAAACAAGGATCATTTGAAGAACAGCCTGGAAAGTACCAGTGGTAAGACTCTGTCTGCGTCTCTAACCTGGCCGTGAATATCACCTTCTTGTTTCATTATGTGGTTCTTTGGTGAAAGGTCGCCCAGACTCTGAAATGTCACTTGTTTCCAGTGGAGACCTTGTCCCTGAAGGAGTGTTGTAATGTCACTTGTTTCCAGTGGAGACCTTGTCCCTGAAGGAGTGTTGTAATGCCACTTGTTTCCAGTAAAGACCTTGTTCCTGAAGGAGTGTTGTAATGCCACTTGTTTCCAGTGGAGACCTTGTCCCTGAAGGAGTGTTGTAATGCCACTTGTTTCCAGTGGAGACCTTGTCCCTGAAGGAGTGTTGTAATGTCACTTGTTTCCAGTGGAGACCTTGTCCCTGAAGGAGTGTTGTAATGCCACTTGTTTCCAGTGGAGACCTTGTCCCTGAAGGAGTGTTGTAATGCCACTTGTTTCCAGTGGAGACCTTGTCCCTGAAGGAGTGTTGTAATGCCACTTGTTTCCAGTGGAGACCTTGTCCCTGAAGGAGTGTTGTAATGCCACTTGTTTCCAGTGGAGACCTTGTCCCTGAAGGAGTGTTGTAATGCCACTTGTTTCCAGTGGAGACCTTGTCCCTGAAGGAGTGTTGTAATGCCACTTGTTTCCAGTGGAGACCTTGTCCCTGAAGGAGTGTTGTAATGCCACTTGTTTCCAGTGGAGACCTTGTCCCTGAAGGAGTGTTGTAATGCCACTTGTTTCCAGTGGAGACCTTGTCCCTGAAGGAGTGTTGTAATGCCACTTGTTTCCAGTGGAGACCTTGTCCCTGAAGGAGTGTTGTAATGCCACTTGTTTCCAGTGGAGACCTTGTCCCTGAAGGAGTGTTGTAATGCCACTTGTTTCCAGTGGAGACCTTGTCCCTGAAGGAGTGTTGTAATGCCACTTGTTTCCAGTGGAGACCTTGTCCCTGAAGGAGTGTTGTAATGCCACTTGTTTCCAGTGGAGACCTTGTCCCTGAAGGAGTGTTGTAATGCCACTTGTTTCCAGTGGAGACCTTGTCCCTGAAGGAGTGTTGTAATGCCACTTGTTTCCAGTGGAGACCTTGTCCCTGAAGGAGTGTTGTAATGCCACTTGTTTCCAGTGGAGACCTTGTCCCTGAAGGAGTGTTGTAATGCCACTTGTTTCCAGTGGAGACCTTGTCCCTGAAGGAGTGTTGTAATGCCACTTGTTTCCAGTGGAGACCTTGTCCCTGAAGGAGTGTTGTAATGCCACTTGTTTCCAGTGGAGACCTTGTCCCTGAAGGAGTGTTGTAATGCCACTTGTTTCCAGTGGAGACCTTGTCCCTGAAGGAGTGTTGTAATGCCACTTGTTTCCAGTGGAGACCTTGTCCCTGAAGGAGTGTTGTAATGCCACTTGTTTCCAGTGGAGACCTTGTCCCTGAAGGAGTGTTGTAATGCCACTTGTTTCCAGTGGAGACCTTGTCCCTGAAGGAGTGTTGTAATGCCACTTGTTTCCAGTGGAGACCTTGTCCCTGAAGGAGTGTTGTAATGTCACTTGTTTCCAGTGGAGACCTTGTCCCTGAAGGAGTGTTGTAATGTCACTTGTTTCCAGTGGAGACCTTGTCCCTGAAGGAGTGTTGTAATGCCACTTGTTTCCAGTGGAGACCTTGTCCCTGAAGGAGTGTTGAAATGTCACTTGTTTCCAGTGGAGACCTTGTCCCTGAAGGAGTGTTGTAATGCCACTTGTTTCCAGTGGAGACCTTGTCCCTGAAGGAGTGTTGAAATGTCACTTGTTTCCAGTGGAGACCTTGTCCCTGAAGGAGTGTTGTAATGCCACTTGTTTTCAGTGGAGACCTTGTCCCTGAAGGAGTGTAGAAATGTCACTTGTTTCCAGTGGAGACCTTGTCCCTGAAGGAGTGTTGTAATGCCACTTGTTTCCAGTGGAGACCTTGTCCCTGAAGGAGTGTAGAAATGTCACTTGTTTCCAGTGGAGACCTTGTCCCTGAAGGAGTGTTGTAATGTCACTTGTTTCCAGTGGAGACCTTGTCCCTGAAGGAGTGTTGTAATGCCACTTGTTTTCAGTGGAGACCTTGTCCCTGAAGGAGTGTAGAAATGTCACTTGTTTCCAGTGGAGACCTTGTCCCTGAAGGAGTGTTGTAATGCCACTTGTTTCCAGTGGAGACCTTGTCCCTGAAGGAGTGTAGAAATGTCACTTGTTTCCAGTGGAGACCTTGTCCCTGAAGGAGTGTTGTAATGTCACTTGTTTCCAGTAGAGACCTTGTCCCTGAAGGAGTGTTGTAATGCCACTTGTTTCCAATGGAGACCTTGTCCCTGAAGGAGTGTTGTAATGTGACTCGTTTCCAGTAGAGACCTTGTCCCTGAAGGAGTGTTGAAATGTCACTTGTTTCCAGTGGAGACCTTGTTCCTGATGGAGCGTGAAGGAGAGCTTCAGACCATGATAGATTCAGCGTACTTGGAGGCCTCCTGCCGTGTGAAGGACGTTCTAATTGACAAGTACAACTTTCTGGATCACCTGCAGGCCATGAGGAAGTACCTGCTCCTAGGACAGGGCGACTTCATCCGATACCTCATGGAGTTACTCGAGTGAGTCTACCATCCTCGCTACTGACTTGTCACAGGCACAAGAAACTACCACTTAATAAAATAAAACATATTTCATAGAAATTAGGGCTCTGCAAGTAGTCGTATTCTGAGCTTCGATCCGAGCTCGTCGCTTAAGCTCGAAATCGAGATGAGCTCATCGCTCAAGCTCGAAATCGAGATCGAAAGTTTTGTAGGCTCGTCATTTTCGAGCTTCCACCTGATGTACTTAATAATCGATTTTTAAAACGCAATAGTAAGCATAGTCTATTTAATTGAGATAATATCAGCATTTCTACTTATAAATCATTCAGTTACTTAACAAATTTTTATTTTATAGTAAAGGAAATTGATAGAACTAAAGAAAAAGGAAATATAAACTACCCAGGGAAAGAGGAAAAATGTGTGAAGAATCCAATGCATGAAGGTGACATCTTCTTCCTTCCTTTTGTCTTCTATAGTAGAAGTAGTCACACATGAATATTAATTCGTAACGTGTAGGGACCTACAACCACTCATATCTAAATATTTTGATTGGTGTATTTTTGTAATTGTTGAATTCAAAACTATTTTCGAAGCAAAGTCGCAACTGACATTTTGTATTGAAACCAAGTCAAAGCTTTCCATGCTTTGGTGAGACCTTGTAATTGTGGAAGCTCTTTTTTAAAAAAAAGAGAATTTGAAGCTGAAACTTTTTTCAAAGCCAAATTGAACTTTTAGAAGCTTTGAACTCCCCCCATATGTATCTCAATCAAAAGAGGTAATCTGTAGGGATCTACGCTTATTCCAGTACAAATTCTGACCCGTCACCCACTTTTCAAGCTCTGTATTGTATTATTAATTAAGTTGCGGGATTGGTTATATTATCAGTTACATTTGTCCCTTACCAGGCCGGAACTGAAGAAACCCGTTACCCAGCTGTACCCCCAAAACCTGTCCAATATCCTGGAGTCGGCCATACGCGCGACCAACGCTCAGTTTGAAAAGCGGGACATCCTCCATCGCCTGGATGTACGACTGTTGCAGAGTGCCGTCGGGGATGTTGGCTGGGATGTTTTCAGCCTCGACTACCAAACAGACGGGCCGATTGGGACTGTAAGTGGGGTAACAAGGGGACTCTGGTGTGAGCTACGACACTAAACACTGGTCAGGGGTCAAAGATGAACTTTGTGTCGGCCGATTTGTGCAGCCAACATATTTATTTTTTTCATTCATTTAATTTACACTTAAAGGCTAATGTTTAATTAAGAAGTGCAGAGAAGTGTGGAGGAGAGGGGGTGGGGAGGCAGGATACACTGAAGAGGTTTGTGTTCTCAAACAGACGCAGCCAATGGCCGGAAGCTGTTCATGATGGTGATGATGATTATGTTATATTGACCGACACCTTAACTCTGTCAGTAGCGCGTCTGTCTACCGAGCTAAGGGCCTCGGGTTCGATTAAAGGCATGGCCGAAAAATTTATTATTGGGAGAAATGCAGGACAACCCTTTGACAGTGTTGAATTAACGAGCGGGGGCGGGGTGTTGTGTCGGTTCTAGATTTAAGTTAGTTTATAAGTCATGTGTTGATTAGTTAGTCGGTTAAAAACGTGCGTGATAAATACCTTAAATAAATGAAAATGAAATGATGCTTATCTTTGTAAGAAGGTACAGGAAAGGCTTTTACATGTTCCAATATTAAGTGTCGTATTTTTCTTCTGCCGAAGAAGAATCCTGATGTGTCTCGACAATTACTGTCAAATGTTTTGTCATGTTTTAACTTTAAACTTTGAAGACTAAATTTCCCGGAAAAGTGAAGGTTTTCCTTTCTCTCCTCCTTTCGTTGTTAGTTAAAATTAAACATAATTACCATTTTGGCCTTTAAATAATGTGATTTTTTTCTCCTAAAAATGATCTTCAGAAAACTGTACTCGTATTATTTACACATCATAACATTTTTTAACTTAAAGAAGAAGAAAAACACCCTCCAAATTTCTACAGAGGTCTTGAATCATCATCGCACGCGTCTAATAATAAACTCAAGGTCAAAATGAAGAGAGAATTGTAACTAAACTGGTAATTCAGTAGGTCACTGTTAGATCGTGGCAGGAATAGAATTTACACCTGACAGATCCGCAAGTGAGTGATCTTGTTGAAAATAAGGCTTCCTCGGCATCTCAAGTAAACAAGGGAACAAGAGGAAGCTAAATAAAGCTGTTAAATTTTTAACCCGAGGTATATTCAAGACCTTTTCTCTTTCATGTAGAACGCCTTCAAAATGTCAGGGTAGTATTATGTGTGAGGCTGTACTATATTGGCGCCAAGACTGTGTTTTAGTCCCCTCTGGCGCCAGTTGTCTGTCGGCTGGAAACAATCTTGTGTTTCATCCGACTGTGACTTGCTCTCCAGATCTTTGCGCCGCAGTCTTCCTTGTATCTGATGCTCTTCAACGCCTTGTGGAGAGCCAAACGTATGGAGTGGATCCTCTCCGGGATGTGGAAGAGGCAGGTGACGTCCGCCAAGATGCTGCGCAAGATCCCAGGTACACTCCATTTTTCATAGAAAGACCCTTGAGCTAATAGATTTAATTCCAGGTGTTCATACATCAAGTCGTGTGATCTACAGCTGTCACTTCTGATAGATATTATTGATACATTAATAATAATAATAATAATAGTGGTAGTAATAGTAGTAGTGATGATTATGATAAAAAGTCTATAAAGGAAACCTCTTTTTGCTTTGAGATAATTGTATTATATTTGTAAGAAGGTAGAGGCAAGGTCGATAGAAACATAGAAAAGGGACGAACAAAATATGGCCTTGACAACGAAAAGAAGAACACAGTTCACACTTTACACTGCTGCCATTGGACAAACATAAGAAGAAATAGAGAAGTGTGTCTGTTCCTGTCCAGTCCTAACCTAACTATCCTTTCAGGTTGTCTTCCTTCACGGTCACTTTACATTATTATATGGTGCTTCCACACTGTCGAACTAACACAAAGAATTAGAAACAGCCCTGTACGAGAAGCCTGTTATTTCCAATCGCATAAATCTGTTGAGCCCAAGCCCGAGAGTGTTTGAACTATCGACTCGCTGTTCCTGTCCAGAGCTTGCCCCGCTGATGAAGCAGATGCACCTGTTGACGTCGGAGATGGTGCATTTCGTGCATCAGATGCAGTACTACATCCTGTTTGAGGTGTTAGAGTGCTCTTGGGACATCCTCATGAGACAGGTGCAGCAGGCCGAGAGTTTGGACGACATCATCCGGGCCCACAACAGCTTCCTGCTCACCGTCCGGGCCGGGGCTCTGCTCGACGACAACTCTCAGGTACATTGCCGCATTGGAGCCCCCTCCCTCTAGGGCTTGAAAAACTCTTTGGAAAAATCTGTCGGCTTAAATTAGATCGTCTAGGGTCTTGGAAAGCTCTCATATTTGAACTTTATTCGAATTTTCTCCTAGATTTGGATTGAATCCACTATTTTACGAATCCGAATTCCCAATTTACTTTCGAATTCCGAATCTGAATCTTGGAAAAATTATGAACACAAGAGGAAATAGAAATACACTAGAATGATATAACATTCATACATTCAGTTAAGTGTTCGGTCCCGGCACAGATTTATCTGATTGCCAAACCCTTCCTTCACCTCTGACAAGACGTGTATTAATCACAACTCGTGAATGTGTGGAATGCCAGGCCTCCACCGTGGTTCGGATCCCACGTTAAACTGTAGGTCCTCCATTTCATCTCACAATCATCCTACCATTACACATGAGCGTAAGTGCGTATAACCTGAACAGGTAGTAAAACGCGGTGCTAATAATGATAATGCAGTTAAGTGTTAAACTACAGGTCTGGGGCCTGGCTATTAAGTTCATCCTATAATTATAATTGTCTATGAACCCTCAATAAGCATTGTAAGAGCTAAAACAAATTTCATTAAAAAAAATATATTTTTTAAACATTTGAGTCTCAAATTCGAAATTTCTTTGGAACTCCTTAAGGATTCCAAGGATTCGAGAGTCCAGCCCCTATTTATAGATAACCCTCAAATATGTACAGTGTTGAAAATGCAAGTTAAGCAATTTTGTTTTGCTCTCCAATGTTAATAATAAAAGTTATGCAACACAGGCTGGAGAGGTCAGGCTAAATGTCTACTTGGTTTTTAAATGGTCGAGGGAGGTTTAAAAAATGTAAGAGAAAATTGCCACGCAGCTTAAGTAGGACCCCCTGACTATACTGAGGGCAGTTTTTCCTCAATTGTTTTCCACTCTCCCTTCACACAAATATGGGTACACTTCCTTTAAATTAAACCTTCATAATCCCTAACACATAAGCTTAATTATTGTATATGCATATGACCTGAATGGGTAGCTAGATGCGGTAGTAAAAAAATAAATAATAATTTAAGGTTTTTTTAAAAAATTACTACTCAAACTAAGTCGCTGTTGTCAGAACCTTGCGACGCAGCTGCGGGCAGTCTACGACCTGATCCTCCAGCTCCAGACGCACGAAGAGAAACTCCACGACCGCGCGGTGGCAGAGCTCCAGGCTCGGCTGGATCGGGAACTGGAGATCTGCCACAGCGAGGAGCTGAAGGAGTTTGGGACCTCGGACTCTAGAGACGCCAGGGACGCCTCCAGGATGAAGGACTTCAGTGAGCGGTACCTGCCCGGTACGCGCGCCCAGCTGCGCATACTCGCTAAGAGCTACCAGGTCAGTTTAGGGAGATGGGAAAATGGTTGTATTCGGTCCTAAACTGTTAACAAAAAAACCTCTTATCTTAAATTTGTTGGAATCCTCGAATATATTTCAAGGTCCAAGGATTCATGCCACTGTTTTGAAGATTCGAGGGTTATTGTGGGTGTTGAAACAAAACTTTGACATTTTGAAACTTTGCACACCCCTCTAAATCTCCACGGTTTTTACCAACCCTGTGTTTCTCCTCACAGGACGTGGTGAAGGGGTTCCTCCTGATGCTGGCGAGCCAGGCGGACGTGAGCCTCCAGCTGCTCAGTTTCCGTCTAGACTTCAACGAGCACTACAAGAGGCGTGACGTCCGTCTGGTAACTCCTCTAACCTACCAGCACCGCCGTCTGAGCTTCATGACCGGGACCGCCACCACCCGTCACAAGTGACACTCCGCCAACGACAGTAAGACTGACACACATTCGAGGGACGTCCCCGGTCATAAAACACGCGACTCTGCCCTCCAGAGCGGGTTGGTAGTTCTGTCCTCTCCTACTTGTAACTTCACTGCGAGTGAATCTTCACCGATTGAGGAGGAAGGTCTCTCTGTTTGTTCTCAAAATCTTGCCTCAGATACGCCCACAAAAAATTACATTCCGGATGAAATTATTGATGAGCCTGCTAATCGAACAATGAGTAAACTCGACGACGCAACTATGAATGATAATTTTTCTATTTGTATCTCCCAAAACAATGAGTCTCTCGTGAACTCTGCCACCGAAATTGGTGAAGATTTTTGTGACATTTCTTCTGTTAAACCCTACACGGACATAAATATGTCTGAAGTTATACCGGTCAACGTTGCGGAAGCGAGTGATTACAATATTTCTCCGAGGGGGGTGGAACTTTTGAAGGGGAAGGGTAAGGAAGCATGGGTAAACAATAATAGTAACTACCTAGACCCGATCTCGGGTAAGATGGTTTGCAATCAAAACTTCATAGGTAACGAAAGGTACATTGAAAAGTTTGACGCGTCCTTCTTGGAAAAATATCCTGTCGCCGTTGGTTTTGTTGAGGTTGTGTCTGGCTTTGATAGACTTGATAAAACACACGATTCAACTACTTTAGAAGGTCACACGGACTACGAAAAGGCTCATCCTTTAGCTGTTAACGAGGAAAACAACCTCATATTTAAAAAAACAAGCTTTGCTCGGGAACTTAATTTAAGGAACATGCCGAGTAATGCTAAATTTGAACTTGTAGAGCAACAGATAAAAGAGGACATCATAGAACATACGTCATCGAGTGACAAATCTTTCACAACAGTGTCGGATGAAGCTCGAGGAGACTCTACTTTAGACAATAATTTAGTATTTAATTTTGGAGAAGAATATGTGAATGAACTTGCCCTAAATAACGATCCATCCGTCTTTTCTAATCTATTAAATTCTCTTGGTCATCAGTGCGGCAAAGGAACTGACGCATTTATTTTATTGGAAAACTTGAAACATGTAAACACAGAGTCTGAGAACGATGGAGTCGAAGTCCTCGATGACATTCTCTGCAACTTGCCAGAAAACTTCAGCTTTAGCGACGAAACCACTCTTTGTGAGGAACTTTTGTTAGGTGGGGAGAGCGCCCAGGAGGGTTTTGGCAGTGTCAGCACCTGCGGTAGTCTGGACAAATACTGTGGGCAGCCTGTGGACATTGACAGGTGCTCGAATAAATACTCTGAACAAAATGTGGACATTGACGAACACTCGAATAAATACTCTGAACAAAATGTGGACATTGCCGAACACTCGAATAAATGCTCTGAACAAAATGTGGACATTGCCGAACACTTGAATAAATACTCTGAACATTATGTGGACATCGACAAACACTCGAATAAATACTCTGAACATTATGTGGACATCGACAAACACTCAAATAAATACTCTGAACAACATGTGGACATTGACGAACACTCGAATAAATACTCTAAACAAAATCTGGACATTGACGAACACTCGAATAAATACTCTAAACAAAATCTGGACATTGACGAACACTCGAATAAATACTCTAAACAAAATCTGGACATTGACGAACACTCGAATAAATACTCTAAACAAAATCTGGACATTGACGAACACTCGAATAAATACTCTAAACAAAATCTGGACATTGACGAACACTCGAATAAATACTCTAAACAAAATCTGGACGTTGACGAACACTCGGGAAAATATTGTGGACAATCCTCAAACATAACACAGGTTTATGATCCTCTAGGGGCATTCGCCTTTGGACGTCCAATCCCAAGAGTGGAGGTGGATTCTAGTTTTTGTGAGGTTCCCTTTTGGGATAATTACCGCAACACTGGGTTTGAAGAGCACAACAACTATCAGCGGGACAGGCCAGTGACACCCAAGGACTTCCTCAAAGTCCCCCACATCACGTACCACAGCTGCGGCAATAATAATATAGACGAGATTGGTGTAGATCTTTGTTGCGATGAGGTGTCTGCCAGCGTTAAGCTCCAAGACTTAGAGAAGATGCGCCCACCAGGTGTTCACAGTCCTACGAAACAATTCAAGAACGTTAATGACATTCGTCGAAATTTATCTACTCGTGCGATTCCGAGATGCTCCAGACCTGCGTCGACTGTTAACAGTAAACCCATCCCCGTGGCTCAACGGGGTTTTGTAGAAACAAGTTTGTCACACTTCTCTACATCTTTGAAAAGTTTCTCGAAACAGTGGGGGAAACTAGATAACGTTTCCTAGAAACTTTGTCTCCACCTCCATCCCTAAGTTTTCAAACGAAGCGGCAAAGAACAAAAAGGGAGTTTTTCAGATCAGCAAGCAGTCCAACATCATAGAGGAGGTCGGCATCGACGCGGGCTACCAACTCGACAACGTTTATTACTGCACGGAGACTGCGGTGGATGAGGTCGCCACCAGCACGAGCGAGTTCTTCGACCCGGGCTCTGAGGAAGCACCAAGACGTCTTGGTGCGGAGGTCAACGCGAATAAGCGGCTCCTAACTACGTACGGAAGTCTGGACGCCCGGATCGGAGGTAGAGCCGTCAAGAAGCAGTGGGTGGTTGATAAACTAAACAGGAAAAGATCCCTCAAGAGCAAACGTCACTCTCCGGGTATCACCTGATGTTGCGTGGGTTGAGGAGCGGGGGTATCGAGAGGTTGTGATTTAATATCTGTTATCAGAACTGTACGTAGACCTTGCTTATCCAGGGAGAGAGGAGTGTAGGGAATTAAACATCATAAACAGGAATTCTAGTTTTCATTTCAACNAGAGAGGAGAGTAGGGAATTAAACATCATAAACAGGAATTCTAGTTTTCATTTCAACAAACATTGAACGGAATAAACATTAGTGGAAAAAAATTGTAATCCTCAAAGTTCACAATTACGACGGTAATATTAGAGACACATCAAGCTTCTATTTCGACGGTAGAGAGTAAAACACTGATTGGACCATGACTAGCGTGGTTGATCGTTGTGGCTTGGATTCTACAGTTGCCAGTTAACTTGCGTCTTGTTTCTTGAAATGGATATAGTTCAAGGTATTATTGTTGTGTGTAGGCCTGCTTGAGAGTAAAGGATGGAGAAATAGCTCATGTTAAGGTTTAATAATGAACTTTGAGGACTACATTTTTCAGGTAAGTGTTGTCGTTAGCCTTTTATCCTCCTATCACTGTTTAATTTAATACTGCCGTTTGGTGCCATTTTTTTCTTGATATATATAGATATATCAATAGTTTATGTTCAAATCTGATTGTTACATAATCCTTGTTTTTGTTTCAGATGTGTACGGGTTGTTATTTGCACTTATTGACGATTGTTTTCAATTAAAAATTGTCATCTTAGTTGTTGGAGGAAATTGTTGGTGCATTAGTCCAGTGTATGTTTGTTACCTTCATTCATAATTCTTTGAGGGTGTTTGACCGGAGCACCTACCGAAACGCTACTATTTTAGTTGTTTGGTGTAAAAATTACAATGCTACATTGGGTAAGCCTGGAGACAGAAATCAAAGGGTCCCTGGTTCCATTCCTCCTGTATTCAGGCATGTTTTTGTTTTTCTTAATTCACGAATAATTTTATAATTGTTTTGTTATAATAAAAATTATTCAGCACACACAAACACACTAGAGTAGCATATTTTATCACGTGTTAAGTAAACATAGTCACTTTCTTCCGAGACTTAATAGGAAATTAAGATAAATCGTTGGAAATGATAATTAAAAGTCTCGTGCTTCAGATCTCCTTTGTAAGTATTCATTGTTATTGAAGATTTACAACACCTATTTACATGAATATTTCTTATTCGTTAGGCAAACTCATAGGGAGGGATCCAGGCCTCCCCAAACCGATACTCCGCCCTCCTGTACCTTCATATAATATTCATTTAGTTTTAATCCACCATCATCGGAAACTGATGAGAGGAGAATTGTGGAAGGACAGAGGAAGACGAAGGTATTTTGCTAAAACGACTCGGCCACAGGCTAGAAACAGTTGATGATGATGATGATGATGATTGGAAACTGTTTAAAGCCTGTGGTCGGGTCGGGTAAAATTCTTCCCCATTTCCTTCCATTCTTCTTCTCTCACTTGCACACTTTTTGTTATATACACCTCCCAACTCTTTCTTGGTTTCCTTTGCTGTCTTTCTACATACTCTCCATCATTCACCTTAAACTCCTTTGCTGTCTTTCTACATACTCTCCATCATTCACCTTAAACTCCTTTGCTGTCTTTCTACATACTCTCCATCAGTCACCTTAAACTCCTTTCCTTTTCCATCCTCATTACATAACCTTGCCATCCCAAACCAACCTTGATATGTCTTCCTTGTTTTTGTTTTTATATTATGTATGGAAGAAGGTAGAGGAAAGAGAATTGTAAACGCGTGAAAAAAAAGAATTAACACAATATGACCTCTACGGTGGAAATAAGAATATGGCTGACACTCTACACCGCTGCCACCGGACAAATAGGTAATGGCCGCCTCTTGAAGAATATAGTTTGTTACTGCCCAACCCCCCGACCCAGGTTTCATTCTATCGGAACTTATCAAGAGAAACATGCAACTTCTTCCATTAAAAAAAAAAAGTACATCCAAAAGTGAAAAGAGGTTTTCCTTAAAAATATATATATATAAATTTTGTTTTTTTTAATTGTTTGATTGCATCGTGTTTTCCAGACACCAACGTAACCTAGTAAATGAAACATTGCACTGTGCATGGTACAAAAGGAGCTATGAGTCTTTTTTCAGACATTCTGTCTGCCAACATTTCATGTTGTGAAGAATATAATATGTATTAACCTAGTGAAACTGTTTATAACTTATTATTAACTAACATGTAATCATTTAGAAAGAAATATTGAATCTCGTGTATGCGCAATAATGTCCGCTTGTTATTGTGTGATAGTTTATCTAGCGAACTTGTTAGCGGTAGATATTGTTTGTCTGCTAATATGTCTCGTAATATAAGTCAATTGTGCTTGGAGTATTTAGGAAGTTTTTTTTACATTTTCTAAGGATATTTGTTGACATTAATTTAAAAAGCAGTAGTGAATATGATTACTGAGAAATTATTGTATAGTACACAGGTTGAAACTCTTTAGTATAGGACTCTTGGGACCTGAAAAGTACCGGATCACAGAATTCAACTTGTAAGAACCCTCTACCCCTGATGCTTAGGCTTTAGGCTTGCCTTATTCCTCTCTACATACTTATTGCTATGTCATACAAGGTAGAATAAAGCTTAAAAAAATAAATAATACATCACCTTTCACAACTCTTGAAAGGCATAATCAAGGGCTAAAATACAGCCGGAATACAAGACAAAACCAGACTGTATAACTAAAACACTCTGCTTCAGATATAAACAACTTTGGCGCCCTAGTACTGCTAATAGCACCGTCCTGATGGCGGCAAATTCAAAGTGCGCTGGACCACAGAATACCGGACTAAAGCGTTTCAACCTCTTAATATTAATTACTATGGGTGTGCAAAGCTTCGAAAACTTAAGACTTTTCATCAAATATTTGTTCGTTTCAACTTTGATTTGAAAGTAAAATTCTGGATTCGACAATTGCGAAGCTTTGGAAAAAAAAAGTTAAATTAAAACATTCATTTAGGTTTATTTTTTCTTCTGCTATTCGATCACAAATTAATGTTCGGATAAAATAAAAATCTAAATAGTTAAATTACAGTTTGTGATAACTTAATTTACCATTTTAAGATCAAATACATTTATTATATTCGAAATATAGCATTTTGTATATTATATTAGATACCTAAATTTAGATAATTATGCAAAGTATAAGATTTTTATCGAACATTAAATTTTTTTTGAAGTATTCAAAATTCAATACAGATTTGTGAGTATTTAATATATTTCAATTCGACTTTGCTTCGAATTGAAAAAGTGGACTTTGCACACCCTCATCATTTACTCATTTCAAGAAGAGAAAGATTACACGGAAAAAACGCACACTTCTATAAATTACTATGTAGTTACCATAATATTGTGAGACTTTGTTAATTTACATGATTTGAACAAAACTATTCATAATATTAATATAGGTCACATATTTTTAAACGATTGTTTATTTGAAAAAATTGTTTTGCAGTGTACAGTTTTTCGCTCTCTAAACTTTACTCATCACAAAATGATACAAATGATCAATGCTCATAACTATATACAGGCATACCCCATGTTGCGACAATTCACTCATACAGCTGCTGCTTCGCTGAAATGATTGTTTAGCGACATGACTTCGAAGGCTTCCTGCCGGAGTCAAATTTAAGTTGAAGAGAATCTAATTGTATGTGTTTTACTCTCTTTTGTTGAAGAAGGGGACTGATTTACACTCAAAATTACATAATTATGTTTTTTGTTGAACTTTGAGCCTACAGTTTTCTGGTAAGTGTGTAGGCATTGCCCTTTTATCCTCCTTTCAATATTCTATTTTTATGTGCTTAATTTAAGACTACAGTATGATGAAATCGAATGTGTAGTGTGTGTGGTATTTATTTTAATTACAGTAAATCGACTAGTGGAAAAAAAACCCATTGATTTGCTTAGGACAACTGCCTGAAACCTAACTTGTCCATAATATTTGAGGTATGTCTGTTATTAATATTTTTGAAAAGAATATCGGATGTAACTTACAACATTGAGCTAGCCAATAACCCTATTAATGTGAACATAATTTTAACTTAGCTGTATAAAGTGTTTTTATCAATATAGGGTTCCTGAGATTTTGATTGGGTCATTTTTCAAATTCCTCTTCTTTCACTTAAATGTCTATTAAAATGAACATATAAAAATACGAGAGGATGTGTCCTTCCCTGCACACTTCTGTTACATTCTTACGTCGCCTTTAATTTATACTCGTTTCCTTGAGAGCATAGCATGCATCCCATTTTCATTTTAGCCTTTGTTCCTTGTCTTATCCTACCCATAATTCTCTGTTCTTTTTTTTAAGAATCCTGGTGTGAGTTTTCTTTTTATCAATCATCTAATTGTTTATTTAAGAAATAATACCAGGAACAAGTACATTTTTATGGGGGAAGGGGGTGAAGTCTACTTTTAAGTTTGAAATAAACCTTTAACCCTTTTGCTGCGTTAATCGGATCTTGGCATTATAGCCGTTGACTGCGGAACTCGACTTTACCCCACTTTATCTCCCTTTGCTGCGACAGTCAGAAATAGCCACAAGAGTGTTAGAACGCTGAATTTTTCATACTAGCATGCCCGTGCTCCTCTGACATCTGGTTTTTAATTTCGAGAACTGTCCGCTACTGGCTGCTAAATCATAACGGTAGTAGCACTTGTTTACTTCCGCATTTAATTACTTGTAGCACACATGCAATATTTATGTGGCGGAAAACATTTTTGAGGGATTTATTAGTGTAGTATTTGTGATATCTACCTGGCTATTCTACTGTGTTAGTAACATTTAATTTATGTTTGATGAATTCGTGACATGTGAAGTGTAATAGAAATAATATTTCTGTGGCAATAGTAAAATTCTCTTAGCGTCTTTTTGAGAACTTTATGTTAAATATTACAAACACAAACCTGTAATAAATTTAGTTTGCTAGTTATTTTATTCAAAATATGAATTTCAGAAGAAAGAGATTGTCCAGTGAAGCTATTGAGGTAATATTGTATTCTGATTTTGAGTGGGATGACATTGACATCAGTTATGACACTACTTCTAGTGAAGAAGATGAACCCACTGATATTGATGTATCGGGAGATAATTGTGCTGATGTTAGTGGACAGTGGAATCAAATCATTGATGTTGGCCAAGGACAGTTAGTCAATCTAGATTGGATACCTATATTCACAGGAAAAAATAGTGTAGCTGGTACAGATGGCTTGGATCCAACTGGATGTTTTTACAAGTTTTTTACCTCATTCACTCTTTTTACATGCGGCGAATGAAACAAATATTTTTGGCAAAGGAATACTTAGACAAAAATGTGAATCTGTCCCCAAGGTCCAGATATAAAAACTGGGTATATGTAACAGAAGGTGACAACAAAGGCATTTCTTGCAATTGAAATTGGCATGGACACGGTTCATAAACCGAGCTTAGGTTCATATTTCCAAGATTCTTTTTGGCTTGTTCGTACCCCACATTTTTGTAGTGATGTTCACTAGAGACAGATATCAATCCATTCGTTCATTTTTGCATTTCAATAACAACACGCAGCCAAGAAAGGAAGACGAGTATGACATACTCTTTAAAATACGACCTATTCTAAATTTTGTTCAGGACACATATATACAAACCTACACCCCAAACTGGGAATTATCTATTGATGAAACAATGGTGAAATTTAAGAGGCGCTTGTCTTTCTAACAATATCTTCCATCTAAGCCCTCTACCAAATGGGGTATAAAAGTATGGTATTTCTGCGATTCCCATTCAGGTTTCTTTTTGAAGTTTGAAGTATACACAGGCAAAGGTGATGTACCGATCCCCAAAGGGGGCCTAGCATACAGAATAGTGAAAACGTAATGAAACCAAATATACAAATCGCAACAGCACCAGCACATTGGGGGGGTGTTGACAAATTTGATCAACTTTTCTCAACTTACCCCTTTGGTCATAAGGTTAAAAAGTGTTATTAAGTACTTTAGCACTTTGCATTTGAGGCTGCCTTAGTGAATGGGTGCATTGCCTATAATATGGCAAATCCAGCTCTAAAACTCACACAGAAAGTACAGACAGAAAGTTATTGATGGTTTGGAGGAAGGAAATGAAAGGCGTACACTAACAAAATGTGGTAGGCATTTTTCGACGACACTGAATGCTAGAATGACTGAAAGACATTTTACTGCCCAGTTTCAAGACAAGAAACACCATCCAAACTGTCATGTGTGCAGCATTCTACAAAGCAAGTATTCCAGAAAGGGAAAAGGGGAATTCAAGCATAAACAAACAACTTTCTATTGTCCTGATTGTCCAGAAAAACTAGTTTTGTGTGCGATTGGTTGATTCCAAACATACCACACAAAGAAAGTATACAGGAAGACCTGTCACTGTGCAAAGTGAAACATGAGTGTAATATAAGTGTATATACACAGTATGTAGGCATAATAAGAAAACATGTTTTTAGTCTCAAACAAAATCTAAAATGTCATGTTTATTAAAAAGTAATGAGTATGATTGAACTCTGTGGCTCTGGCTACTGGGTGGTTGGTATGGCAATTGGAAAAACTCAATACTTCAACGAGTTTTAAAATTTATTTTATTTCTTTTAATTGCTATTTTATTTTTGTTCATGCCCTATTTCCTATTTTGAAATCATGCCTAACATAAATATATGGTTTTATAAACTACACTACACTGAGAAAAGTAACAATGTAGCACAAAATTGTTCAAATTGTGTTGATGTTACCTAATTTTCAAAAATTTTCTTTTTATTACATTCGGGCCATATCAGGCCCATATTAGGGCCTGTAAAATCCTTATTTAGCAATTAGTTTGACACTATTGTGGGTTGCAAGTAAAATAAAGAATGGTTCTGATAGCAGAATAACATTGCATTTGGATAAAAATGTGACATAAACAATTTTATCAATATAAAATATATATTATTATGCGATTTATAGACAAGGCGGTGCTAAATTTCATATTTTGAATTTTTTTACCTATAATTAGCATTTCTGAAGATAAGAAGTAAAAATTAAATACGCAGCAAAAGGGTTAAAAGAAGAACACAGTTCACACTTTACATTGCTGCCACTGGACAAAGAGGTAATGGCTGACTCTTGAAGAAAATTGATCGTTACCACCCAATCCCCCGACCTAGGTTTCATTCTATCAGAACTCATCTGGAGGGAGTGCTAAATGCGCAACGCAACTTATTAAAAGAGAAAAATGGTAATGAATGAAAGGACACTTAGATAGGAACATGTAAAAGGAACAAATAACACACCTTTTAGGAAGTGTGTGTTGCGCGTTTAACACTCACTCCAGATGAGTTTTGATAGAACGAAATATAGGTCGGGGGATTGGGCGGTAACAATTGATTTTCTTCCAAAGGCAGCCTCTTTGTCCAGTGGCAGCAGTGTGAATTGTGTCCTTCCTTTCATTGTGTTTGTTTATATCCACCTTTTCTGTTCCTTCTTACAAATATAATACACGACTTCAAAAAGAGAAAAGAGGTTTTCCTTAAAGAGAAGTGAACCTTGAGAGATTCTTAAAGCAGATACAAATTTCAAATATTTTTTTGCTATTTTATGCCTGAAAAAAATTTAATATTGTGTTTATTTATATAACTTTAGACACTAGAATCACACAGAAAATGTCTTATTGCACAATTGTTTGTAATATTCCATTCTCATCTGCGTAATCATAACTTACAATTTAATTACTTAGTTTTCCCACGTGAATATTGATTTATAGATGTACATAACAGCTTAGAATGGCAGTCATTATTATTTTAGCTGTCAACATTTTCACTAGCAAAGCCTTGTAACAGTCAAAGCTGGAATTATTCTTTGACACGTAATGTAAACAGATCTCTCTTTTTTTTTTTTAAGCAAAGTCTGAAGTTTTGAAGCGGCACACACCCCTACTACTTGGGCTCAAAATAACTTGGCTACAAGGGTAAAAGGGGGAAGTTGCATTACACACTATGTCCAGGACAAGAACTTTTATATATCAAACCCCATAAGGACCTCGGCAAACATATTTAAAAAAAAAGATTAATTTAAAATATGACAGAGACCTCTTTTAACCATAATCTAAAGTTCATTAGTAAGGTCTCATGATTGTCTAACACAGCGTTTCCCAAAAGGTGTTCCGCGGAACCCTGGGGTTCCGTGGAAGGGTCAAAGGGGTTCCGAGTTCAGATCTTCGCGTTCATTTGTCAGACATTAAGCCTAATTTTAGTGCTATTATAAATAAATATGTGAAAAAATTTCATTCTTCACATTAGTTACTTTTTTTTGTACGATAAATGTTTTATAATACTTATAATTATTTTTTATTTATAATTATTCTTTCTTTTCATGTCAAACATGAAAATATTCAAACTACACTACAAGGTACAATCACTTTTGTTATTATCAAAATGGGGTTCCGCCAAAAAAAGTATGATCAATTAGGGTTCCGTGGCCAAAAAAAATTGGGAACCTCTGGTCTAACAGATGGCAGCACTGACTCAATTTGACTTTCCACACTTTTCCCTTGTACCTACACTTTCTATGGTCTTCCAAATACTTGAGTTATAATTATCAAGCGTAGAAATATTTTGAATTAAGAGTACATATTCAAAATGACTAAAGGATATGTTTCGTTATCATAGTCGATTTAATCTTTATTTTCTCATGTAACACACTTACATTTTTAACATCCCATAATAAACTTTTTTTCATATCAACTCTTGTAAAAATCAACTATTAACAACTGTATCAAATTTATTGTAAATACTAAGTACTATTGTATATTACTCAAATATTACCTTTAAAAGATGTGAATTTATATGTCAAAATTGTGTTTGTTACTGGCTCGATTGAATTGTGTTCATTTGTAATTGATTAATTTAACAATAAAAGCTAGCAAGTTGATTTTACGCTGGTGGTCAAAATTTCTTGTGCTACCAGAAGGGGTCGACAGTCATCTGTGTGATTGCAGTGGCCATTTAGCGAAAAAAACAAAAAACTCACAAATAAAAATAGTTAAAAATACAATATTATTTTTGTTACAATCTTCAAATAAATCTCGCTTCCGTTTTAGCCGATCAATAGTAATTATTTTTGATAAAATAAACTACATATGTAGAAAGTCGCTGCTTTGTAGTGACAAGAAATCTGTCTTTATTTAATTTATCTTCATAAATTTTTAGTGAAAATATTTTAAGAAATAGCACAATGGCTGCAGTACCATCTTGAGATTTATATTTTTAAATAAAGTAATTAAGCGATGATTAACCCATTAGCTGACCAATTTATCAATGAATTTTTTTTTCAAAAATTACTATTTTTTTTATTTTAAATTATAATGTAAAAACCTATTACAAAATAGAAAAAATAATTACTCATTATTTTGGATGTTTTTTCAAAAATTCCAATTTTCGATGCGTTGTAAACAAGTACCATAAATACTTTATAACATTCATTAGATTAGAAACCCCAATTCTATAAAATGTATAACTCATGTATAAAAAAGTTTAAAGTACTTAAGTTTATAAAATATATAAAAGTTTCAATGTTAAAAAACAAAGTGAATAAACAATCATAGATAAAGTAGAAGTAATAAACACTATAATTTGTCCCTAATAAAGGATATTGACACAGATGTCAGAGCTCACATTACTCTAGACATCTATTAGAGAAAAATAAAACCATATCTAAAAGAAACTGGATTTCTCTGACATCTGTTGGACATTCATAGAACTACTAGAAACAATATTATTGTATTGAAATAACACAGCGAGAAAGATACGTCAAAGTCAGTGGATGGACATACGCCGCGAGTCACACTCGTCAAAGTCCCTGTTGTACTGTAAATCTGTGGCGAGTAGCACTCGTCATTGTCAGCGAATGGGTTAAAGCTTGAATGTACAAATTAGGTTATAATGTAGGCTTTAACCTTAGTTTCAGAATTTACAGGCACTATGTGTTAACTTAGTTTGTAAAGAAAAAAATGTTTACTATTATTTGTACTCTAAGAATATATAGCGAGTTTATATTTATAAATCATAAATACAATAAAGACAACATTTAATGCATTGAAATATTTTTTGTAATTTCGTCTTTCCTTAATGAACTGTCCCTTAAGGCAGATGTAATACAGACCACTTTTAATAAGAACCATCTTATCTGACTGCTATAAAACTTACTACAGTTCAACAATGTTCATCGAGAAAACCTTTTTAGACCACCAGGAAAGTTTTTTTAGCACACTGTCTTACTACCTGTACAGGCTATACCCCTATATGCATATATATTTACTCTAAGGGTGGAAGGAAGCATTTTACAGGTAGTGTAACTGCATTTGCGTGGAGGGAGAGTTAGAAACCATTTAGGAAAAACTACTGTTACACTCTACCAGGATTCGAACCCCGATCTCCCTGTATTCAGCAGGCACTAGAGTTACGCCTTAGATCATTTTGCCACTGTAGCAGGTTTCAGGGGAATTTATTTGTAATTTTGTCGATCTTGGTCGTCTTGGGGTAAAATGCTCTCCCCAGGACCAGATGTTCATGGGTTCAAACCCAGCCGGAGTTGACAGATTTTTCTTGAACGATAAACATTCGTGGCACAACTTCCTTCGGAGGGGAAGTAAAGCCGTCGGTCCCGTGTAAAAGAACGCTGGAAGGGATGTTGAAATACCTTTCTCGGCCAAATCGGTAGGCCCTTTCGCTCTCGCTCATAGAAATTATCATGTGTTGATACATTTTTCGGCCACTGCGGGAATCGAACCCGGAACCATTAGCTCAATAGAAGGACATGATACCGACTGAGCTAATCTGTTGGGCTTTTAAATAACAATTTTAAGCAATTGGTTTCATTAATTATATAGACTTGTGTAATTGAGAAAATGACAAATTCACAACGAAGGACAAAATTCTATCAATATGATAAATTAACTCCAAAAGTGTTTTTTTTTTATGACATAACATATATGACAAACTAAATAGCGTTCATCAGTGATAACAAGCCTTTAACCTCTTTTTCAAAAATCTATTTTAACTATATAGTAGAGCACCCATATTCGCTGATTCAGTATCCACGATTTCAGTTATCTGTGGTTTACCGCGAGAATTGGTTGTAATATCAGCATCACAAACTATGGGTATTGTGATATATCACTATCATCATCACTGTCGCAACAAGAATGGAGAGTAGTAAAAGTACATTGTAGTGTACAGTACATTATGTACTTTATTTAATGTTGGTAATGTCTTACTGTGAATAATTGTATCAATTAAACTCAACCGGATTTATGTATGTTATGTATAATAGTTTGGTATTATCTGTGGTTTCATCTAACTGCTGTAGATCTAGGAATATAATACCCGTGGATATGGAGGCCTTGCTGTATTAAAATTTTACTTATTTAAAGAGTCGAGAATTCAAATTTGGACAAATTCTAAAGAAAATTTAACATTTGATTAATGGATATAACATTTGACCCCAATTATAAAAATCATTATTATTATTACTATTAGCACTGCGTCTTACTACCCGTTCATGTTATACTAACGCTAATGTGTAATGGTGGGGTGATTGTTAGTTGAAATGGAGGACCTACAGTTTAACGTGGAATCCGAACCACGGTGGAGGCCTGGCATTCCTCACATTCACATGTGATTAATATACGTCTTGTCAGAGGTGAAGGAAGGGTTTGGCAATCAGATAAATCTGTGTCGGGACCAAGGATTGAACCCCGGACCCGCAGCACAGAAGTCTTGACACCTTACCCCTAGACCACCAGGTCACCTGATTTATAATTAAAATTAATGAAATTATATAATGCATTTTTTTTATATAGAGCAAGGTATTGTTGGTCTGCATGCAAATTAAAACAAGGCCGAGGTAAATTGGTAGAGTTTTTATTTGAACATTATCGGAAACTAATTTACTAACTCAATTCATCAAATCGTTTTATCAAAGAAAAATATTTTGTAAGGCACAAATACCAGTTTTCAACATTCTATTATATGCTGACAGCAGGTGGGAAAAAACATTTAAAAAATAATCTTTAACAGGAAACGGAAACAGATAAAAAAAACACATGTACAAATCAAATATGACTACTTTGTAAAGCCTTGCCGACAAACTCCATTCATGTGAGCTACCCAAGAAGAGATAGACTCCGCAGTTACAGATTATTTTGTCCAAAGAGTCTAGATCTGTAATCCTTAGCACTGTAGAAATTGTATGGACTGTAAAACTCGGATAATGACTGTCACTACGGAATTAATGAATAGCTACAGCGGTCCAAACACAGGTAAACAAATAAATAAGCATCACTATGTGAATCAAAATGAAATGGTCGTCATTTCATTAACGTATTTTCATTTATCTACAATCATATAAATTAATATAATACTTCACTATATTGAGGATGTAATTATTTGAACTAAAGTAATTAAATATAGAATAATATTTTTTATTAAAATGTTAATTCTGTTTATGGAATTTGCTGAATTTTTTTTTTTCCCTCGACAAATTACATTCCGAAATTACATCACCGATCAAGAACACTAAAACACCACAAAAATATAATTCAAAGCGACTTTAAGGCTAAAAAGCTTATGGAGTTCCTGGACGAATTTTAACAGGAACATGGTTTACACTGCTACCACTGGACAGAGATAATGGTCTCCTCTTAGAAGAATTTATCAATAAAACTTTATCACTTGACATAAGTATAGTTCTATCAAAATCAAAACTCTTCAGAAGGTAGCGTTAAACATGTAGCGTAACTTCCCTAAGAAGGAAACCAAAAGAAAATTAGAAAAAAAAAATAATAATACAGGAACACAAAGAAACATTATATTCCTGTCGGGGTTTTTTTTTACAACTTTTTATGAAAAACCTTTTTTTTAAGAATTACATGTTATACTGGGAAATTATTAAAAAAGTAACATAAATAAGTACAGCAATGAAAAAGTTTTTAAGTAAATAATAAATCAATTAAAAAATATAAGCACCCTCTTAAAAATAAATATTTTTGCTCAAGGAGAATTTGGTTTGAGGAATAAATTTTTTTATAGGTTGTGCGATTAGGCATTTTTCATTTCCGAGTCAAGTTTGGATGAAAACACTTTTTTTTTCGAGTAAGACAAGAACAGATCCTTATTTGTATTAGACGTGTTTTAAGTTAAATTTCTGTAATAGATCCATGCATGAACCATAAATAAGTACAAACACAGACTTTTTTGGAATTACATTTTTTTTGTAAATAAAATTTATAATCACACAAATTTAAATGTTTAAATAAATTTATTATAATTGTACACTTTATTTACTGAGGGACTTAATTTACTATGAAATTATAATTTCAAATAATGAAAGTAGGAATTTTCAAGAAAAAAGATTTAAAACTCCCAAGTACCTACTAACATTTTTTGAGTTTTTAAAAAAAAAAAATCTTCGAGTACAATTCGAGCAGTTAGTAAAACTCGATTGAATTTTCAAGTACTCGCACACACCTAATTGTTTTACATTATCACACAAGAGTTTTAAGTAGGTGACACACCTGTCTTTGATAACGAAATATACAAACCCTAGTTTTGTGTATCACATTTAGTATTACATCTTGTATAACACATTAATTTAAAAAAAATACAATATACTAAAATAAACACACTCACTATTCAACTCAACTCCCTAAAGAGCTAAAAAAAAAAAAGAAAGTTATTTAATACTTGGGATGCAAGGCACGATGTGCTATTTCATGAAATTTATTACTTCATTTGGGCACTAAATACGTTTCTAGGTACTGTTGACCGAAACATTAAATTATACAGTAACATTTATATTCATAAAGTTATTTGAAATCAATATGAAAGTAAAGAAACATTTGAGATGTTAATACTTTTAAATTACTAAGAAATTTAAATCAATACTGGTATTTAAAATAGCCCTACATTCTCAAAATTAAATGGGGATTTACTCAAAATGAAGATATTTTAGATTAAATTTACAAGAACAGAAACTAATTAATAATCAAGTACAACACAATCTTTGACCATTGTATTAATTTTCAAAGGCAAATACTCCGCACTGTAAAAGTGCTGTAAAAGTGCTGCAAAAACAGCCGTTAACAGCCAAACAAAGAACGGAAACATCAGGTAATGTCATATTTAAAGTCGATACCAAATGAAAATACTGCTCACAGAGTAAACAAATTATTGTTCATTTTTCTAGCACCTACAGATTAAGTACATGTTTATTAACTGATATTATGTAATATCTATGATCAATAGTGCATTTAAATTATGTTAGTACACTATAAATCAGGCTTGCTTGACACAGTTTGAAACAATTGAGATATTTATTTTTATAATGTGATGGTTGGTACCACATTAAAAGTTTTATCTTCAAATGTTATTACAAGGTGGTTACATACATGGAAAAGTCTGGGAAAGCAAGGAATTTAATCAAATATGAGAGAAAATGCGGAAACTTAAATTTGCAAAATTATAGGGATGGGATCCCAAAACACCTAAGGATCATAAATTTTTTTTTAATACTGTGACTTACCACCTTTTCAGTTTATGTATAAATTACACTAATGATTCAAGGTTGCGGAAGGTTGAATTTAGAGAAAGTATGCCTGCATTTGCAAGGAAGGAGAACGGAAAACTGTTTTGCAAAAAAAAAAAAAAA
>CABFWO010000650.1:6732-28361 GCA_902155825.1 Timema genevievae | reverse complement strand
AAAAAAAACTCTCAGTACACCCGTTCGGGATTTGAACCCTGATCTTCCTGTCATCAGGAGTCTAATCTAACATGAAGAGTAACGCCTTAGACCATGCGGCCACCGAAGCAGGTCTTTACATTTTGAATTGTAACTTGTTTTAGAGCTCTAATAGTGTCTCATACCCCGATATAATTAGGAAAGTAACAGTTGATATCACCAAGTGTGGAAAAATTAAACTTAACATTTCTACTGGAGCGATCTTTTATTAGTTTTGGCAAAAAACATTTTTTGTTAATAACAACTCAAAACAATTGTGAACTTAATTCACACTACTCTCCATCCCACAAAAGTTAGTAAAAAGTATTTTCATACTTTCATGCATCGTCATGTGTCAGCTGCTAATTTTGATAAATAATATAAATATTTATTTAATATGAGGTATTTAACCTGCACTTTCTGAACCGACTGATTTTATCGGCACATGAGAATTTCTATGGGCGAGAGAGAAAGGGCCTACCAATTTTGTCGGGGAAAAGGGTTCTTTTACACGCAACAATCGACAGATTTACTTCCCCTCCGAAAGAAGGTGTGCTACGAATTTTTATCCCTCAAAGAAATTATGTTGAACCCAAGAACAAATAATATAAATAAATACCTATAAAGCAACACTAATAATTTGGTAAACTCTTGACAATGTTGGCTATAAACAATATTTATTTGTATTTTATTCCAAAATACTCATTTTACTTGACTAACCACACACAAAACAACTTGAGAAACTGGTGTATGTTTATTGGCTTTAAAGGTCAAGTTGATACTGATTGGGAGGAAACAAATGACAAGTTCAGACCTGTCACGACCAACTCGCCCCTTGGCAACAACCTGTCATGACCAACTCGCCCTGTGGCAACAACCTGTCAAGACCAATTCGCCCCTTGGCAACAACCTGTCACGACCAACTCGCCCTGTGGCAACAACCTGTCACGACCAACTCGCCCCTTGGCAACAACCCAAGAGCTGCCCTTGTATTTTAGTATTATTTAAGGTGTTTTTTTAAAAGGCATAATTTTAAGAATTTGTATTATTTATAACATACCCGCGCCTGACCTGTCCATCAGCCTTATCTTATTTTTTATCTATGATGGATCAAAGCATATATGACACCATTTTTATATTGGTTTACATTCGGTAACACTTGTCTTGACATGATCGGTAATAGAAAGGTGGTCACACAAAAAGCAAAGTACACATTTTCAGAATATGTAGCCCCATTTACAGGGCCAGATTTATAGCCGTGGAGGCCCCAGGGTGAAAAATATAGATAATATGCCCCAACATTAATAAAAAAAATTTCTTTTCAACATTATCACTTTTTTTTTCTTTACTAAATTAACCATCAAAATCTCAATGTTGAACATATTACTCAAATAAGGAAATATTGTTATCACAATTAAATTAGATATGTTTAAAACAAAAAGAAATTATGATTATTTATTTCTTGCCAAAACCTTAATAAAATGCCATAAGAAAATAATATTAGAATGCGTACTCTAAGGCTGTGTCTACACTATGGTCGTATAAACAGATCAGGAAAATCTGATGGTGGAGATGACTATTTCCTTAAGAACCCACCAGATTTGCTGTGATCAAAGGATGTTGCTCAATTTTTAGAAAATCACAGTCTTAATCATTTGCTTTCACGTATTATAAATAAGTACCTTATATTTTTTCAGAAATAAATAAAAATTGATATAATATGTTGTAATTAATTTTTTTTTAAAGATTTGATCATAACTGCAATCTATAGAGCCAAAAGATAATTTTTACTACTGTAACATTTTGTAGAGGTCCCTGGTCAGTTGCCCCTGTCAAACTCTTCCTTAAATCTGTCCCTGCCCGCTTTACACTGTGAAAATGGCGGCATGTAACCATAGTTCATAACCTTCTTGGTCATTTTATAAGTGCCCGCCTTGTGCCCGATTAACGGGGAAACTAGAGACATGACAACATTCAAACCAGAAATGGCATCAAAATACAAGTTATCTGCATTATTTATTTTTGACAACAGTGAAATTAGGGTCACTTTAGTAGTTTTATCATTTTAAAATGATTATTTTTCAATTCTGTTCATTATTTTTTTTTAGATATAGTAAAAGGTTTATCTGGCCTCAATTCCACTTTTTTTTTCCCCCAACCTAGGTGTTATCTTTGGGCGGAGACATAACCTTTAGAATCCTGTCTACACAAATTGTTTACAACCTGCTTCGGTGATCGCATGATCACGCATTACTCTCGCAGAATACTAAAACTGCCGATGATTGGGGAGGATCAAGGTTCAAATCTCTGTTGGGTGTATAGAATATTTTTTCCAAAATGATTTTCCACTCTTCATCCTCACAAATGTGGGTACACTTCCTATATATATGATCTCCCTAATCCCTAAAACCATTAGTATATTTAGTACATAAGTGTATAACCCAAATGGATAGTAAGACGCGGTGCTAACAAATTTTTACATTTACATGGCCACATTAAATAATAATCTAAACAAAAAAATAAACTTGGTAAATTATGCCTAATGTGAACAACTGTGAACATTATTACATCTATTTGACTAGTTCTGCCATCTTTTGGTACAATTATAAACCATATTCAAATAATATTTTTTTTTCAAAATTAAAAATAACTCCAGTTTGAAAAGGTTGCTTTTAGTTTAATTAATATTATCAACTTTAATAGTAGTGACAACATAGCACTGTATCCAGCATGGCACAAGCTACTACTATTTGCATCAAGCGATTCAATACTTTTAACTTTTATTTCGAATTTAGTTTTGTATAGACTTATTTTTTTTTGCCACAAACATACATAAAAAAAAACATTAAATCTGACTAGACACAAATACTAGTCAAAATATAGGTACAATAACAAAATAAATAAAGTAGTAAAACACATGGAAAATGGAATGATCAATTAAACAACAAATTATTTAAATTTCACAAAAAAAATAATAATTAAATACCTAATTGATATTCGTAGTTCACTAGCTGGCTTCTTGAATTCTCCTATAGCTCTGGAAAAATAACAATAAGATTAGCAAACTATTATGGAAACATGCACATTTTAATATATCGGCAATTAAAGACGAGGTGGAAGGGAACAAACGTAAGATAAGGTACATATTTTTACAGTTTTTATAACAAAAAATAACTTTGTTCTGAAAATTAAATTAAATATTGCTGGGATATCATCAACATCATCAACAACAACTGTTTCCAGCCTGTGGCCGGGTCAGTTTAGTAAAATGCCTCCATCTTCCTCTTATCTTTCCACCACTCTTCCTCCTTTAATTTCTTCCATTCTTCTCCTCTCACTTGAACACTTTCTATTATCTGCGCCTACCATCTCTCTACTATCTCATGTACTCCTTGTACCCCAACTCTTCCCCAGATAAATTAATTCCTAATCCTGTTTCTCCTCGTGACAGCTATCATGCTCCTCACAAACTCTTCAATTCCCATGGCCTCCACTTTCCTAGTCTCTCTTACATTCATTGCTCGAATAAATATGTTTAATTTAATGTTCTACGCTTGGGTAATATCAACAGTTCTTGAATATCTGTTATGAACATAGCGGACTTTGAATGGACTTTTTCGCTTCATTTAAAAAGATTCTCTTCAAAGTTCACCATGTCCTCGACATGTATTCAACAACCTGTTGATATCACCATGGTTAGAAAATCAAATCAAACATTTCTACTGTACTATTCGACACAGAAAACATTGCATCTCGTGGTCAAGTGCTCCAATCTCTTTAAAGTAGGAAAGGTGAAGGGGTGAGAGGAACTTTCTAGTACAGTCAGTACCAAATGGTAAATGGGACATAAGTCCTTCACTGCGAATAGTTGGTTTATCAAGTTTATATGAAGCCATTTTAAAAACACTTTACTTAATTTGTATTTAAAGTTGATTAGGTATCCGTAATGTTTGTCAAAAGAGGTAAAAAATAAAGTAAAAACATTCTGTGTACTGTGTCACCTAGTAGCAATATTTTATTTATTTTTGCCCAAAAAGTATTTTGTTACGAACACCAATATGGACCTTAACTAAACACTATTTTCCACCTCAAATTAATAAACAATTTTTTTATAAC
Organism: Timema genevievae; assembly: GCA_902155825.1. Lineage (NCBI taxonomy): Eukaryota > Metazoa > Arthropoda > Insecta > Phasmatodea > Timematidae > Timema > Timema genevievae. The sequence continues at coordinate 24,227 of CABFWO010000650.1, read as the reverse complement.
TTGTTGAACAGTTTTTAATGTCCTTGATCCTTATTTTAGAAAAGAAGCACAACATTTTTTTTAACGTGCCAAAAATTGTGGGGTCTAAGGTGGGGTGCAGGAAGGGGTTGCAGGTGGGGGTTAAGCTTCATCAACATTCTTGAAATCAATCAATTTACCAACAAATGTTAGCTTTGGTTCAAAAACTACAAAGCTTTGTCAAAAGTGTAATGTATTAACAATATTCACTGCTCGAAATAAAATTTTAAACCAAATTTATAGCAAACACTTTAAATAATGATCTGTGAGGAAATGCATCACCATTCGCCTGGGCCGAGGATAGGTGACTACGCTTCTAACCCCCACCCCTCCTTGATGTAGACAGTCCTGGCCTGGCATTTACAATAAAAATGTAGGCGAAACAACATATTTTTTCTACACAACATATTTTGATGTCGCCACTAAATCCAGTTGTAAGATTTAAAAAAAAAAGTATACTCTCCCATGGAAGTGACAACTTGTTTTTAACAGGGCCAATATCAAGTCCCGAGTACTAACCTCCTCTGCGACCTTCCTCAAGGACGTCTCCATGGTGGACCCAGTCTGCTCTACCATCTGACTGAAGTACCCTTGGGGGTTACTCAACAAGTTCCTGGGATGGTCAAACTCCTGTAACACAAGGTCATAGGTATCATCACCACAAGGTCATACGTATCATCACCCACAAGGTCATAGGTATCATCACCCACAATGGTCATACGTATCATCACCCACAAGGTCATACGTATCATCACCCACAAGGTCATACGTATCATCACCCACAAGGTCATACATATCAACACCCACAAGGTCATACATATCATCACCCACAAGGTCATACATATCAACACCCACAAGGTCATACATATCATCACCCACAAGGTCATACATATCATCACCCACAAGGTCATACGTATCATCACCCACAAGGTCATACATATCATCACCCACAAGGTCATACGTATCATCACCCACAAGGTCATACGTATCATCACCCACAAGGTCATACGTATCATCACCCACATCCCACAAGGTCATACATATCATCACCCACAAGGTCATACATATCAACACCCACAAGGTCATACGTATCATCACCCACAAGGTCATACTGTCTTGTACAATGTTTCACAAACTTTCACCAGTCGTGTATCCCTTTTGGGGCCATGCTCTAACCAATGTACCCCTCCCAGTTCTCCATAATAAAGCAAAACAAACACCCGCCATCTTGTCAAGTATGAACAGTTCATACAAATCTTAATAAACCTCTAGAGTTAGCTAAACTAAACCATGGCAGGGTCCAAGCTAATTTATTTATCAAACTTGTTATTATCAAAACATATTTCATGTCATGATAAATAAAACTCAGTGGTCCTTCATGTACCCCCTGAACTCCTGGACATACCCCAGGGAGGGTATGCGCACCACTAGTTGGTTCGAAAGAAACTCACCACCATGGTCCCGGCGTCCATCACTAGAACCCTATCACTGTCCATCACTGTGTGGAGTCGGTGCGCTATCGTGAGGACGGTGCACTCCTCAAACTTGCGCCGGATGGTGTGCTGGATCAAAGCGTCCGTTCTGGGAACAAGTCCGTCGTGCATGTACATTAATGGAAAGAGGGAAGTTATCGGTTTCAACGCCTAAAACATTTTATAGTGAAAATAATTGACAAGATGTGTTAATGTATTCTTTTTCGTTTAGTCTATTTTCAGGAAGAAAAAAAAACTTCTCTGGCTTTTTGAGGTACATTTGGTTATAATATGTGGACAAAGATACAGAAAAGAGGAAGAGAAAATATAGAAGGGAACAGAAATATTACGGATTTTACTGTGGAAAGAACATTTCACACTTTACATTGCCGCCACTGGACAAAGAGGTAATGGCTGGCACTTGAAGAAAGTCTATTGTTACTGCCCAATCCCCCTAACCTTTCTGTTAATCATTCCTTTTACATGTTCCTATCATTCTTTACCAATTTCTATTTTGTACTTTTTGGTTTCCTCTTTTAGGAAGTTGCGTTGCGCGTTTCACACTCCTCCCTGATGAGTTCCGATAGAATGAAACCTAGGTCGGGGGATTGGGCGGTGACGATCACTTTTCTTCAGGAGGCAGCCAATACCTCTTCGTCCAGTGGCAGCAGTGTAAAGTGTGAACTGATTTTTTTTTTTTTTAAATCAGATGGGAGGAAGTTTGAAAATATTCATGATATTGTCTTTGGAGGCGTTCAAGTATTATGAAAGCACATTTTTGGCCATATTGAACCACCTAGCCCCCCTTCCCCCTGTATGCAAAAATAGGCCCAACTCTTGCTTACATTATATTTCTCAACTTTTTTGTTTTTATATATAATTTGTTCACAGGAATAACAATTTTTTTTTATGGAATTTATAAATTGCTAGCGATAAAATTACTAACATAAGAGATGTAAATAAGTAAAATTAATTTAAATTTATTGTGATAAACAGATAAAATTAAAATAGCTATAAATGGTTGTAAAAAAAAAACTATAGACTAATATTAATCTTACGACCAAGGTCCTTGAAGCCATGTCCTGACAATTATTATGTGTCCATTCGGGGTGCCTGGGTCACTGCACTGTCCTTTACTGTCTCTCTTTGTCTTACCTAAGAATTGTTCTGACTATTTCTCCTTGTCAGCAAAAATAATCCTAGCTTGAACCCCACCCCCCCCTTAAACCATCAAGGTGCTTTCGTAACACTTGAATGCCTCCTTTATATGAAAAAGTAAAATATTAATATTCTTATAAAAATATAATGACAGGAATAAATTACTGAGACCCGCCTCGGTGGCGTAGTTAGCTAACACACTAGTCGTGTTAAGCTCGACTGCCGAGGACAGGGAGATCGAGGTTCGAATCTCGGTCGGGTGAAGTGGGGGTGGTTTTTCCACTTTCCCTCCACGCAAATGCGGGTTCACATCCTCTACATTCAAGCTTCCCAATTCCTAACCCATTAGCGTAAATAGTACTTAAGCATATAACCCGAACGGGTAGTAAGACGCGTTGCTAAATAATAATAATAATAATAAAAACTTACTGAGGGTCAACGTTAGCCGTGGCCTCGTCCAGAACTAGGATCCGATTGTTCTTGACGATGGCCCGGGCCAGGCATACCAACTGCCTCTGTCCGACACTGAAGTTCGAACCTCCCTCGGACATTACAGAGCTCAACCCGGACGGAAGATCAGCCACAGCCTCCTTCAACTCCACCTGGGGAGAAAAGTTAAGAAATAGGAATGCAGCATCAAAAAAATAAGTAACAGGAACAATGAGTCCCTGTAACAAGATAAATGTATCAATAACAGTAACGAAGGAAGCATGAAGAAATGAAGAGAGAAGGTCAATTGTTAAAGATCTGATCCACAGAAAGATTGTTGTATAAAGGGCTGTATCCGACAGTTACAAAAGTTACTGTCATTATATTTAGAAGAAGGTACAGGAGGTGGATAGAAATAAATAGAAGGAACAAGTAGAACCTAGGTCGAGGGATTGGGCGGTAGCGGTTGATTTTCTTCAAGAAGCAACCATCACCTCTTTGTCCAGTGGCAGCAGTGTAAAGTGTGAACTGTGTTTGTTCCTTTTATATGTTTCTATCCACCTTTCCTGTACCTTCTTTTTCATAAAAAATATTAGGATTCAATAAAAATAGGATTTGACCCATCTCTAATGTATATTAATCGGAACAAGTAACATAGCGACTGTTGGAAATATTTATAAGGTCCAATTTGATTCGTGACCGAGCAGATATTGCCTGAATGACAAGGGGGAACTTAAGTCTGCCAACAGACGATAGAAAGTGACCTACCTCGTCCAGGGACTGCCAGAGGATCTCATCCGAGTACTCGTCAAACGGATCCAGGTTCTTGCGCATGGTTCCAGAAAACAGAACCGGTTCCTGAGGGATGATAGAGATCTTGGATCTGAGGTCGTGGAGCCCGATACTGCTCGTGTCGATACCGTCGATCCAAACCTTCCCCTCCAGGGGCGCCAACCTGAACAGCGCCGAGATGAGCGACGACTTGCCGGCGCCGGTCCGGCCCACGATACCCACCTGCGAAACCATAACCGTTAAGGTTAGAAAACTAGTGTTGGGGAAATGGGGTAATGAATGAGAGGTTGATCAAAAAACTGCTCCATAATTTGCTTTAAGAGAGGATAACAAACCACAGTATAGTAAAACTATTCCTGTTGTAAGCATTTTACAAGTCAAGTCAGGCATTCTGCCGGCGTATTTAGCCTAATTAGTCCCTTAATCATAATTAGTGCTATGCGAATTTGATCTTAGTAGTTCAAACTAGAGTAAAACGCTATTCAAATCAACATTTCAAGTGTTTTAAGTATAATTGATTTAATTCATTTTTAAGAGGTTATTTCAAAACAAAAAGTATTTAAGTATTTCTTCTTGTCCGATTAAAAAGAAAGCTTGTTGTAAATGATATTAAGTTAAAAAAAATCGAATTTGAATGAATTTGATAAGAATTACCACTTAAAAAATGTATGTTAGTGTTAGTGGTTTTTGCATAGACTCATTACAGAAATTTGACCTGAAATACTTGTAATGCGAATTTTGCAATTTTGCTCCAGCTTGATAAAAAAAATTAATTTAAAACTATACTTGAAGCAAAACATGTTTCTTCGCACACCCACAGTAATAAACCCGATGTAGCCAACTCGTATGTTTGTGCAAAATTTTGGTGAAAGCTATTACCAACCTTTAGTTTCGATTCAATGAGGAAATTCAAGTTGTTCAGGACGGGGCCTTCGTCTTTGTTGTATTTTAGAAACAAGTTTTGGAACTTTATGGTACCATTTTGCGGCCATTCCTTGGGAGGCTTCTTGTCTGGAAAATAAATTAACAGTTCTTACAATTATCTAAAAACCAGGCGATGTTTTCTTTGCTATTACAATATTGGAAAGTTAGAACAGCGGAGAACTTTTTCTCCTTTTCATTTATTAAATACCAAATGATATAAAAATCATTAATTAATAATTAGCCCTTTAAAAAATTAAAGGTGACCTGGTGGTCTAGGGGTAAAGTATCCGATTTCTTTGCTGGGGTTCCGGGGTTCAATCCTCGGTCCCGGCACAGATTTATCTGATTGCCAAACCCTTCCTTCACCTCTGACAAGACGTGTATTAATCACAACTTGTGAATGTGAGGAATGCCAGGCCTCCACCGTGGTTCGGATCCCACGTTAAACTGTAGGTCCCCCATTTCATCTCACAATCACCCTACCATTACACATTAGCGTAAGTGCATACAACCTCAACGGGTAGTAAGACGCAGTGCTAATAGTAATAATTTATAAAATTGTTTTGAGGGAAGGGGAAGTAGGGGGAAGCCATTTTTTTTACCATCGTGTTCACACTACCTGTTCAGGTTATATGAATATGTACTAATTGCGCTAAAGCATTAGGGATGAGGAAGGTTGAATTAGGATGAAATGCACCCACAGTTGCATAGAGGGAGAGTGGAAAACCATTTAGGTAAAGCCACCCTCAGTACCACCTGAACCATTATTATTACCAGCACATGACATACAAACTAACTTATTTCTAGAACCAACATAACACCCAGTCACTTAGCCAATTTCACTGGTGGTATATGTTTCAGCTACGCTTGGAATCAAACCCGGGACCCTTAGTTCAAAAGGTCAGACACACTATCAACTGAGTTAGTGCGAGCTAAGGTGTTGGACTATAGTGTAATAAAGATGACAAACAAACAGATAAAAAAAATATTCAATGTCCTCAACTTTATAACAAAAAAAACAAAAAATCTCATGCACAATACCATTTTCTTCAAACAAAATTTCATTTTCTGTTTTATTAATTCCAGCTGTCAATTTAAAAGGATTGTGGATTTGAATTTTGATTCAAAAGGAAATATAGAATTCGATAGCCAATACGGGCTTTACAGGAAAATTTTGAGGATCATTCATTGTTGATTGCCTGGAGAGAGGGTATAAAACCTCAGCTAGTAAACAATAAGAACATTGCACTGTATCAGAGTCAAACCTTTGACCCCAAGGTGTGTGTGTGTTAACAGTACTCGGGGGAGCGTACCTGGAGGGGATTCGAGCGCGGGTTCACGTTCAATCTTGGTGTACTCTAATATCCGCTCCACCGACGTCATCTGGTTCTCCAGCTCCGCTGACTGTCTCATCCCCCATTGACACATTCCCGTCAGACCGATAGCTTGGGTGATGGCGAGACCCACGTTACCGCCAAACTCATCTGGAACAGAGGAGGCGAGAGGATTGATCCAATGACGAGACGCTCTCCACTCATCAACTAGGAGCGCATCGTGACCTCGTCACCCCGCGGATAACACCTAACTTAGGTAGGTTATACATCTCAAAAATACATCATATCGGGGCGCAGTTTTCTTTATTATACTTATATAAAAAGTTTAACATAAACTGTTTAACTGTAATTTTAAAATCACAACAAAATAGAAAAGTAAATATCATAACTGAGTAATGGAGAAAAACCGCACATCGATTATTTTCTGGTATTATCATAATCTTTTATTTAATTTCCCACTTAATCAAGTATTCTTATTAAAAAAAAATCATTCCGCTATGATTTAATCTAAGCTGTCTGGAAACATTGAATTAGAAAATTTTATGAAAAGCATAGGGAATTTCTCAGTTACGAAATAATGTGGCAACCCTGTAAGAGCTAGTAGTGGTCACCTCCTCCAATGACGAGGAAGCTCAGTGTGACGATGACGATGTAAACCAGGCAGGCAATGTCCAACCAGAAACCAAACGTCCGACTGGACGCGATGAAAAGGTACCAAGCCGAGGAGTGAAGGTCCTGAAACACGACGCACAAAAACACAATGTTGAGCCTTCATTACCGTCGAGATTGTTCATGACTAACTACCGCCTTAAAGACTTGCTTCTAACCCAGGTGGGGTTGAAATTTAATCTTAATTTTTGATAGGTGTCATAGGTGTGATTTGATACAGTCCAAAGAGCTATCGAATACACTTTCTTAGAATCCAAAACTTGAATTTGATTCCTTTCCCTTAAAAATCCAAAATCTTGAAAATTAGAAAATTTACTTAAATTAAGAAATAAGCTTTCAAAATGTGGTGATAATTTTTCTCGCCTTAGTTTCTAACTTTGATCACAATAGTTCTTAACATCTTTTATATCACCACGTCTTACTACCTGTTCAGGTTATACGCATCTGTACTATTTATTTGAGATATTTAACATACACTTTCTGAACTGACTAATCATATTAACACACGAGAATTTCTATGTACATGAACGAAGGAGCCTATCAATTTTGCCGGGAAGTGTATTTTCCCACACCTTTCAGGGTTCTTTAACAGGCCACAATAAACATGGGACCGATGGCTTTACTTCCCCTCCGAAGGAAGCTGTGCTGCGGATTTTTATCGCTCAAGAAAAATCTGTCAACCCCGGCTGGGTTTGAACCTACGAACATCGGATCCACAACTATACTAATTACATTTATGAGCTAGAAATGAGAAAGGTTGAACCAAGAGGAATTGCACCCACATTTATGTGGAAAGTGAGTGGAAAACCAGTTAGGAAAAATAACCCTAACTACCCCCTAACAGGGATTTGAACCTTGATCTCCCTGTCATCGACAGTCCAGTTTATTGCGAGAGTGAGCATTTGATCATCGAACTGGTAATCCTTAAGCCTAAATAGAAATAGTAACTAAATATTAACATTCATTGCCATTATATCACTCTGCATCCAGTTAAATTGTAAATTAATTCTCTCGAGTTTGGTTTGTGATAGTCAATATGTTAATTCAAGTCACTTATAAGCAGCGTAAAAACTAAAAATAAATAAATTACAAAACAAAATTTGATCTTTAATCTGAAAATGTTTTGGATCCTTCAATTTCTTCTTTTTTTTCTGTTCATGATTTGTCAGAATGGTTTACTGGCCACACTTATTGTATTTTTTAAACGTGATGGAATTTCAAATTCTGGTGTAATTCTTCATAAACTACCTTGCCCCCAATCTTCCAACTTTGTATTGTGACATTAACACTGAAACTATATTTAATGAAGTAATTTGTAATCTATATTGAGGCAACTCACAGCTCGAGTTTAGTTGCAGCTCAGAGTTTAGTCACTGTAAATAACCTGTAGCTCTTATAATACAGCTCACCTGGTGGTTGTCAAACTCTTTCTCTAGAATCTCCTGAGCGCCAAACGCTCTTATGGTGGTTAGACCTTGTATCGAGGCGTTCAGATGCGAGAATACCGGACTGCGCGCTGAAAACATTCACAGTTCAACGAGACATATTTTTTAAACACAACTAGATGCTTTTAGAAACATGCAACAGTTCATCCCCAAGACAAACGTCATCCTATAGAACTGATTCAACAACTATATATTTACTATATATTTTCTAGCCCTTGCAAGGCATCAAACTTGGTCCTCCTACCTCAGTGGGTAGATCCGATAGTGTCTGCAGGAGTAGACTTAGGTTTCCAATAGTCATCATGATTACAAGAGGGCGGCAAATTTGTCCTTAGACTAGCCCGCAGCTATAATTTCTTGTAGTCAGGAAAGTTCTGACATTTATAAGGAAGAATTTATTTTCAGCACCGTGTTTTACAACCCATTCGGGTTATAGACTTATGTACTAATCACACTAATGGGTTAGGGATGAGGAAGACTGCATTTAGAAGATGTGTACTTGCATTTGCATAGAGCTAGTGGGAAACTATTCGGGGGAAACCACCCTCAGTACACCTGACCGGAATCGAACCACGGTCTCACGTCATCGGCAGTCTAGTCTATTGTAAGAGTAGCGCCTTAGACCATGCTGCCATCGAAGCAGGTAATATGTAAGAATTAAGTCTTTAGAAATTTTAACACACACAGAAGAAATCAAATGCTTGTTCAATTAACTATCAAAGCTTGAGGAGATTGAAATTACTTGTAGGTTACGAATATGGCCGCATAAAGAATTGTGTTCGTAGATTTGAAAAAATGATACCTAGGAACGGGAATCGAAACTGGGACCCTTGAGGATTCGTCCCATGTTAAGGTCACTATTCACTCGTGTTTTAAGGCCTAATATGTGATGGATGTGTGGAAATTATTGGTTACTACGAGCTATCTACCACGGATATCGGCGACTTAGGGGTGGGTTAATGTTAATGTTCCTACAATGAGTGCCTTAAGATATGAGTGAAGAGTGGTAGATCAACCGTACGCTGAGCCAAGGAGACCTTTTTAGATCCCCATGTACAGGTATAATTTTTTAAATTTATGAATTTACCTAATATGCTAAAAAATAATACATTATGTTTATAATAATTCATTTGCACTTTATATCTGTAATATATTTTTTTACAATAACATTGTACCTATAACATATTTTAATTATCATTATTTATTATTATTAGCACCGCGTCTTACTACCCGTTCGGGTTGTACACAAACATATTTTAAATTCATAGCATAATTATTATAATAATTAATCATACGAATATATAATATAACTATTTAAGAAAAACCTCTTTTCGCTTTATGAGGTCATAGTATTATATTTGGAAGATAGAATTAAACCTAGGTCGGGGGATTGGGACAGTGACAATCGATTTTCTTTAAGAAGTAACCATTACCTCTTTGTCCAGTGGCAGCAGTGTAAAGTGTGTTCTTTTCATTGTAAAAGCCATATTGTGTTCGTCCCTTTTTATATGTTTCGATCCACCTTTCCTGTACCTTCTTACAAATATAATAACAATTAATCATGGTAATGAAAGCCTCCAATAATCCATTTTGATACTCAAAATTCATACGGGCACGCGAACAAATTTCCTCCAAATATTATTGGCCTATTGAGCACACACACTTTGGAAAAGATTTGGCAGCCTTGAAGAGGCCCCACAATTAGAACATACGTGAGGTGTTTACACTTACTGACTCCTTCCAACCTCTTGACACTTCTGGAGGTTGCCAGAAACACGACCCGCAGCATGTAGAAGATGACACCGACGACAAAGGTGGGCAGGAGGAGCCAAGGATTCACGATTGCTACCACCGTTATTATCGCCACCATGGAGAGTCCTATCTGGAACAGACAACAACACATGGGAGTCGTAACGACCGCGGCTAGATTGAAGTCAAAAATATTATAGTCAAACAATTTTGTCGTACATGGATGGTTCTAGTAATCATCATCATCAGCAGTAGTTTCCAACCACTGGCATGGTCTCCTTTCTGGGGGAACTGGATTGTATCTCCGCGGAAGAGTCTTTCGACATTTCTCAGCTAAGCAAAGCAATCTTAAGAAATATCCTGAATCGTATCTCCAAATGGCAGACTTTTAAGTTTAAATCCTTATGTTTATTCTGAACAAGTAAAGAGGAAACGTAAAAGATTTACTTTAATTTGTCATAAGACTGCTATAAGGTAGAAGTGACAATCTTTGATATATTATTAGTACAGCACATCACTAACAGATGGCAGCATGGGGTTGTAAAATTAGTCAAATCATTGAAATGAAACAATTTATAGATGGTTTTTTTTTTCTTTGTTTGAAAAAGTAAAAATTATATTGTAAGATGTATTTTAGCATTTAAACAGAAAATATACAATTTTTATATTTATATTTAATATGATTTAATATTTATTTGCTTATGGAAACTAATATTTTCATAATTTTTTATAACTGCATAAATAATGTGCTGAAAATAAAAATTTAGGGTAGTTTAACAACAAAAGACACACACAAAAAAGAATAATTGTTTCCGATCATATAATGCGTATTTTTCAACCATTAGCATTAATAATTAAAAAAACAAAGTTAGTCAGATTTGGGGCAATTAACTTATTAGAAAACATAACAAAAATGGAGCCAACCAGTTGTTATTAAATTAAACATTGAAAGAAGGCTAGAAGGGCAATGCCTACACATTAACCAGAAAACTGTAGGCTCAAAGTTCAACAAAAAACACAATTATGTAATTTTTGGGGTACACCAGTCCCCTTCCTCAGCAGAAGAGGGTAAAACAGAGCCTGGAATATGGCAACATGGCTAGAGGTAGGTCATGGTCATTTAGATACTGTTGTTGCCTGTTTCTTGATTCACAAAAAAAGGTTTAGACTTGGATTCTGCAGTCGCCTGTTCAAACTTGTGTCTTTATCCAATCCAAGCCTGAACCAATAATTTTATTCACAGCAGATCCAGAGTCTCGAGAGACAGCAAGCAGACTGAAGCTACTATTTACCTGCAAGCAGTCGATCATGGATTGAGGAAGCATCTCGTCAATGGAGCCCATGTCTTTGGAAAACCTGTTGAGAATTCGACCTGAAACAAACAAGAAATCATACGCTTTTAGTAAGTACAGACACAAATCACAACAATGGACATGACTTTAGAATCTTTCAATTACTAAAGATATTAGATATTCAAGGATTTGACAAACTAAATTATATAAGAATGATATGATACCCTCGAATTCTCAAAGGTATTCGAGACTAAAATTTATAAAATGGTATAGTAATCCAATCACAACATGTATCAATAACACTTAACCTAAACATTCATCATCTTCTTAAGATAACAATCCAACGGTTGGTTTGATGCTATTTATCTACATCCGGAGCTGAATGCACCATCTGGTAGATATATCATGTACTAGGGGAGTTCAGGAAGGGTAGTATTTCCCCGTGTCTTTCTATGGTGAGTTTCTCTGAGCGAGAGAAAAAGAGCCTACAAATTTTGGCGAGAAAGGTATTTTCACATACCTACCAGGATTATTTCACAAGCCACAATCAACAGTGGAGCGACGGCTTTACTTCCCCTCCAAAGGAAGCTGTGCTACACATTTTTATCGCTCAAGAAAAATCTGTCTACCTCGAATGGGTTTGAACCCATGAACATCGGGTCTTGAGGCGAGCTTTTTACCCCAAGACCACTATTTTCTTAATAAGTCAACTAACTTTTCCATAAATGACATCTAATTATATTCAACACAATTATTTTAAACCTGTTTCAGTGGTCGAATGGTCTGAAGTGTCACTCGACTGGACTTACTGTTGCAGAGAGATCAGGGTTCGCATCACAGTCGGGTATACAGAGGGTAATTTTTTCCTAAATTGGTTCCCAGTCTCTCTCTCTCTCGCATTGCAAAATTAATGTGGGCACACGCCCGATAAATTCAACTTTTCTAATAATTGGTACATATGTGCGTGACCCAAAGTAGTAGTAAAATACGGCGAACCAAATAGTTGAACTTTAACTAACGGCCGAGCAACGTCCATAGAATCTCCGTCATCCGCAGACATACCAGAGGGATTGTTGTTGAAGAACCACATGGTGGCGCGGGTGATAGAGTCGAACATGGCGTTGTGCAGCCTCTGGGACGCCCTCATGCACACGGTGAAGAAGAGGAAAGACCTCCCCAAGGAGATGACGATGGTCGCGATGGTGATGGCAGCGTACACGTAGATACACCACTCAGTGGAGAGGTCACCGTCGGGTTCCAGGAAGGTGCTGTTGGTGACCGGTGTGGTGGTGGTGGTGGTGGTGTTGACGGTGTCGGTTAGGACGGTGCTGTTGGTGTCTAGAAGCGACTTGTAGCGCATCTCTTCCAGGTTAGTCCTGGAATAAGACAACAATGACGACTTGCGAAAAGATGTAAGCAATGGTATCTATTTTACGTTTCGAAACCAAATACAAATGAAATATTTTAAAATTAAAATGTTTGGAATTGAATCTGAAGAAAATATTTAATGGTATTACTAAATTTGAAAAATTACACGCGGACACAGAAGCAAACCCGTGACCCTTGGCTCTAGAGCATCATAAAAATCTGAACGGGAAAGCCAACTAAATTTATAAACCAGGCGATTCAAAAAGCACGCATGCTCCTACTAAGTGAGATATACGCAGACAGCTGTCCCTTCTGAAGGGAAATTATTTTAAACACCTCAAATGAGAAGTGTGTTTGTTCTTGTTCCGAGTTTATTAGTTTCACGACACAACAGAATAATTAGAAAACATCCATTGTGACAGTAATCTAAAATACCTGTCTGTTCACTATAAATTAAATATATTGATAATTAGCTGTTTAAATTTTGTGTTGCAAAGCATTGTAGGTCAACATACATTTCTGCTACGGTATGAATTGCTAACTCACTCGAGCAGATTATGTTCTCTGTTTTTGGTGAACATGTAAATCAAACTTTAAATCAGGGGTTTTTCAAAACGTCCTTCGCCGAGCCCTTGGGATCTGCCATTAGTCTATCAGGTCATGAGGCAATTATAATATAATCGTCTTTATTTGTTTGAAATGTGTTGCTTGAGAAGACTTGAGAAGATCAGGTGGGCAGACAGGGAGACAGATGAACAAGTTCTTAAGAAGAGTGGGTGAGAAGATCAGGTGGACAGACAGGGAGACAGATGAACAAGTTCTAAGAAGAGTGGGTGAGAAGATCAGGTGGGCAGACAGGGAGACAGATGAACAAGTTCTAAGAAGAGTGGGTGAGAAGAGAACAATTTTGGATGTGATTCTTCGGTACAAAGCAAACTGTATCGGACACATCCTTAGGAGGGACTGTCTTTTACACGGCGTCATAGAAGGAAAGGTTGAGAGAAAGAGGAGCTTAGAAAGGAGGAGGATCCAAATATTGGATGACTTGAAGGAAAGAAGAAAATTCTGGGAGCTGAAGGAGGAGGCAGAGGACAGGGTGCATTGGAGGTCTAAGTTCACTGACAAAAGGAATGGACCTGCCGTAAGACAGAACACCAAATGATAAATAATAATTTGTTTTTCACACTATAAAATATCATCAGTAATTGGGATTGTCAAGTTTTTCAAATCTGAATAAAGGACATTTGCCAAATGCTTTACCGTTTGTTTTATACTTTTATACTTGTAAAATTTAATTGTCGTTATTGAATTTTCATAATATTAGTGTGAACAAATTTATGAGGGCTCCAAACTGTTGTTTTTTTTCTACGAGGGCTCCTTCAGTCTAAAACGTTTCATAACCCCTAGTTTAGACTACATCAGTGTGTGGATTAGAAATATCTTATGAACTCACAACTCGGTGTGAACACGTACCATTTAGTGATCCAGTAATCTCCGCAGCTGGCCAGGAACTGAGCTAGGAAGCACATGCAGAAGAGGAAGAACACGATACTGCAGTTCCCTCCCGCACGCAAGTACGCCGCGTAGACATCTCCACCGACACGTCCGGTCGTCTTCTCCTCTGCCACTTCCACAGGCACCACTTTGCTGCGGTCGTCGATGGAACTGGCGCTCTGTAAGGAAACACACAGAACTAAGGATACACAAAGGGCAGTGAAGGAAAAAAACTAAGCTCCTAAATTTTTGATTTGGATTTTAACTCCCATAAAATTATGTATTTTTTTTTTCCTCTCAAGAGCAGAAAATATTTTTATCACTGTATTGTTTAATGTGTGCTTTCTAAACCAACTGATTATATCAGTACACAACTTATAAACCAACTTAAATCTAGAACAGACACAACATCCAGCCCCCTGCCCATTAGTTCATCATCATAAAAGTGGAAGCTCCAATTTCCCAAATGACAATTTTTTTCCGGCCATGACGGGAATCGAACCGGGGACCCTATCTCGGAAGGCAGACACGTTACCGACTGATCCAAGTTTTTTCGGACCATTCATTTGAAGGTGTGACGTGGTACTTGCCACCCCGACTGTAACTTGTTGCGAGACGGTTGAGGGGGAAACTCACCCCAAACGATATCTGTTTTAACAAGGGTTCAAGAGGGTGCAATACGGGGTCCTTGAGATCTTCTTCCGTCTCGTGATCCTCCTCCAAGAGCTTCGCGAAGTTGAGTCCTGTCGCCTGGAGCTCGTAGTATGTTCCTTCAGCCTCAACCTTCCCCTGCAATTTACCATAACACATTTTAGCAACCCATCGTAAATAATATAGCTCGCGGGTGGAGAAGTAAACTAGGTATGGGAAGAGTGCAGAAAAAGTATTTTGTACAAGTTCTGAAGAATCGAAGAAGATGATGTGTTGTGTTCCATAAGATCTATTGGCTCCCACCTTTGAGACTTTGCTTTAAGTCCCTTTGAGGTCAAATAATTAACGAGCCTGCTCATCGTGCGATAGCGGACGTGTTTAAATAATCCTCTTGAGTTCACAATAAGTGTGGTCCATGTTGCTAATAAGCTTCAGAGCCTGCAATGGCAGTCGCATGGCTTAGTGAGTCACTCTCACATTAAACTGGATTGTGGGAAGATGGGGAGATTGAGGTTTGAATCTCAGTCAGGTGTACCCAGGTTTTTTTCCTTCAAAATAATTTTCCACTCTTCCTTCACGCAAATGCGGGTACACTTCCTATAAACATAACCTTTTTAGTCCCTGAAACCACTAGCGTAATTAGTACAAAAGCGTGTAACCCTAACATGTAATAAGACGCGGTGCTAACTTTTTTTTTTTTAATCTTCACTTTAACTAAAATCGTACATTTTTAAAGATTTGAGATTTGAAAGGAAATTAACATTCGGGTTAGAAAAATATAGTATTTGACCCATCTATAATTTTAACTAAATATCTTTATATTAACGAAGCTTCGGAATCGTCAAATCTGAAATTTTACTTTCGAATCAAAGTCTGTGCCAGTGAATCTATAATAATATAAGGAAGTGTTTGTTTGTTTGTTTGTTTGTGTGCGATGCCCAGCCAAATCTATGACACACACAAAGATCTGAAATTTTTAACATAGGTGGACGGAAGGGATGCGCCTCAAAGCTGGATTTTTGAATTTTTTAGTAGCTTTTTAATTAGGCTATTTTTAACCAATTTTTGAAGGAAATATTGTTAATCTTGTTTAGAATTACGTTTCAGAGATAAATGTGATAAAAATATGCCGCATCTTCCTCGGAAAAAAAAAAAGTGTACGAAATCGACAAGGAGAAAACCGAGAAAGACAACACCTTTCAGAGATGACATTTCATTTTGAATTTGTAGATGGGTCACGGGCAAGGTCACAGAAAGCCACGGTTATGAGTCGGACAATACGAGAGAGTGACACAACTCACGTAATTGAGTATGACGATGTGGTCGACCTGTTTGAGGTACTGCAACTGGTGGGTGACGAGGAGACAGGCCTTGTCCCTGAGGAAGTTGGAGATACAATCCTCGAACAGGTGTTTGCCGACGTGAGTGTCCACCGCGGAGAGCGGGTCATCCAGCAGGTAGATATCCGCTTCCATGTACACGGCCCTGTAAACAGTCGAGGGTGTGTCTTCATCAGAGTTGCGACGTATTAACAGTTACTCGGGCATCGGCTTCTTTTCGTGATGATCATTTTATATCTATTTACCGACATATTTTATGGCAGTAGGAACTCGAAAGTTCATTGCCGCACTGACAAACGTTATTCCACCTATCTCTATCTTGAGCGAGTTCTATCCAGTCCACCTCATTACCCCATATCATTAGCTTGAGCTAGTTTCATCCAGTCCACCTCATCACACCCTATTTCTATCTTGAGTTAGTTCTATCCAGTCTACCTCATTACACCCTATTTCTATCTTGAGTTAGTTCTATCCAGTCTACCTCATTATACCCTATTTCTATCTTGAGTTAGTTCTATCCAGTCCACCTCATTACACCCTATTTCTATCTTGAGTTAGTTCTATCCAGTCCACCTCATTACACTCTATTTCTATCTTGAGTTTTATCCAGTCCACCTAATATATGTATATATATATTTTTTTATTATTGAAACTATTTTTTTTTGAACCCTCATATGTTCTTAAGGATTCTAGATTTTAGGATCTAAGGATTCCAAGTGCCCATCCTTGCTAAATAGTTACAACATAGTTCTTCACCTTCCTCACAATGATATGTACTTATAAAATATATATATATATATATAATTTCTCAAAGCTAGAATCTAACCTGGCCAGGTTTATCCGGGCCCTCTGCCCCCCGCTGAGTGACACTCCCCTCTCCCCGACAATGGTCCTGTCTCCGTAGGGTAGCAGCTGAAAGTCTCTCTTGAGCGCGCACACCCTCACCACCTGGCTGTAACGCTCGCGCACATACGGCTGCCCAAACAGGATGTTCTGCCGCACCGAGCCTGCGAACAGCCACGGCTCCTGAGACGCGTACGAGATCTTCCCGTTCACCGACAGCTTCCCGTTGGAGAGCGGGAGTTCCTTTAGCATCATCTGGAGGAGGGACGACTGCAAGCAATAATGTTCAGGCTTTACTTGCTTTGTAACGGATCAACGACGGATTCTAAGATTGCTCCCACCTAGGCGAATAGACGTGACGTATTTGGACTCACATTTAGGCAAAGAGAAACGTAAAAATGCAAGGGTTTTGAATATTAAGAATAACCAGCAAGTTATGTGTTTCTTTCACCGTTATAACAACATGACATAGTAGATACATATTTAACAAATCAGGCCTGGATTTATAAGGGGGGGG
>CABFWO010000649.1:250247-271256 GCA_902155825.1 Timema genevievae | reverse complement strand
GTCGAGTGTACCTGATGTAGATCTCTCCTGGCTACAGTTGCTTGTAGCCGAGTGTACCTGATATAGATCTCTCCTGGCTACAGTTGCTTGTAGCCGAGTGTACCTGTTGTAGATCTCTCCTGGCTACAGTTGCTTGTAGCTGAGTGTACCTGATGTAGATCTCTCCTGGCTACAGTTGTTTGTAGTCGAGTGTACCTGATGTAGATCTCTCCTAGCTACAGTTGCTTGTAGTCGAGTGTACCTGATGTAGATCTCTCCTAGCTACAGTTGCTTGTAGCCGAGTGTACCTGATATAGATCTCTCCTGGCTACAGGTGGTTGTAGTCGAGTGTACCTGATGTAGATCTCTCCTAGCTACAGTTGCTTGTAGCCGAGTGTACCTGATGTAGATCTCTCCTAGCTACAGTTGTTTGTAGTCGAGTGTACCTGATGTAGATCTCTCCTAACTACAGTTGTTTGTAGTCGAGTGTACCTGATGTAGATCTCTCCTGGCTACAGTTGTTTGTAGCCGAGTGTACCTGATGTAGATCTCTCCTGGCTACAGTTGTTTGTAGTCGAGTGTACCTGATGTAGATCTCTCCTAGCTACAGTTGTTTGTAGTCGAGTGTACCTGATGTAGATCTCTCCTGGCTACAGTTGGTTGTAGTCGAGTGTACCTGATGAAGAGCCCGCTGAATGAGATTGTTGGAGGTGATGAAGGGAAGGAAAGTATCTCACAATCCCCAGAGTTGGGCGTGGTGCCAGGATGACACCCCATACATTCTATGTCCAGTCACGACATTCCATTCAAGACATTGTCATGGAGGGACTCTCTTGCGATCCAATGTTACGCCGGTAATGATCCTTGAGGAGCTGTTGGGATAGGTTCAACAAGCTTCTGCCCACTGATCATTACGTTAATTTTAAAATTTTTCAGGTCCAACGACTAACAAATGCCATATTTCAATAAGCTGACATCAAATCTAGGGCACATCTCCTTTAAAGTGGGATGGAAGTAAATGCGAGTAAACGTTTTTATGAAGAAAAAATTTGTTAGTGAAACTAAATCAAATATTGCTTCAGTTGATAAGTTTCTACCAAAGGTAATCACAATAATTCTTGATTATTTGTCAAGGTTATCATGGAATTTGATCAAAACTTTCCCTCTTCATTTTTATTCAGATGCCATTAAGTACTGTGCATAGCAATGTTTCAAAAACTGTTATTACTATGTAAAGAAAATTAAACTAAATATATTATAATGAAGTAATATTATTTTTATTTTGCTCCAAAAAGTTTTGTTTTTTTGTTACCGCATCTTACCACCCGTTCATGTTATACGCACATGCACTAATCACGCCAGTATGTTAGGAATGAGTAAGTAAGAATTTAGAGAAATTTTATCAGCATTTGCTTGGAAGGAGAGTGAAAAACCCTTTGGGGAAAAGCACCCTCGATATACCTAGCATGTATTTTAACCTCAACTTCCCCATCATTGGCATTCCAGTTTATTTTGAGACTGGTGCTTTAAGATGGGGATGTAGGGGACGCAAGGAAAAAATCAGTGTTTTTTACAGTTTTTATATAAAACTTACTTATCAAAATAAATAAAATGTAGTTTTGGTACCAACATAGAATTTAATTTTCTTCATATTAACAGCTGTTGTTGAATATCTCTTAATGGTGTCCTGGAAGTTATTGACCACTTTTTATTTTCATTTTAAAAGTTTCCCATCTAATGCCACTATGCTCATGGCAGATATAACAACTGTGATATCACCATGTGAAGAAAATTAAAGTCTGTTTTAACTGGAGCAAAATTTAAGTATTTATTTTGGCAAAAAAAAAGTTTTTATTTAAAAGATGCAAAAACATCTGCCTTTTCTCGCCTTCTATACAGCCCCACTTTAAATAATTCGACCACCAAAGAGCGTTCCCCCCTTAGAGGATAGAATAATGTGTAAATCTGATCATACACGTTCGCGTCTGTCGATTCGATGGATGTCAAATCTGTTTCATACGACCCAGGTCGCAAAGTAATTCGATCGTTCGTTATGAGAGCCGATAAATGTCTTAGGCTCGCAAATGGTATCAGAATCGATGGTTGATTCCATGGACAAGCCAATGTGTAATCCTGGGAGTGAACCAAGGACCTATAAACATGAAATAGGCCTCTCTAAGCCACTTGGCCACAGGGACAGGTATTAAAAGAATCACTTTGTATACCTCTTATTGTGGTTGATCTATAAATATTACCAGCTTAAAAAGGTTTTTTGATTTTACAATCCATAATCTATATTTAAAAATATAAGTGATACATTTTGACAAATTATCGTTATTCCTGATTTTCATCTGATTTTTTTTTAAATGTAAGCTTATCTAGTAAGGATGTGACAAAAAAATTCAAATTTAAAAAATATTCAAAGAAGAAGCCACAATTTCAGATTATTTTTTATTTCAACAGAAATTTCTCGTATCAATTTTTAGTTTTTGTTTTCTTTCGAAAATTATTTTCTTATAAAATTACTATACCAAAATTTACAGATTTTCAATAACAATGCCACACAATCTATATACAATTTACGTTGGTCGGTGACTACATGGAAGCAATAAAGACAGAGTTCCCGATGTCATAAAAATAAAAGTCTAGGGTATATTAATAGATGAGCCTTTAAATGTGGTTTTTGCACAGAATTCACAAACTCATTTAACTTATTTACGCTAATAATTATTACAAGCCATGTGATTTGGACAAGCAAGAACGTTTCGTCTAGGAACGACAAATAGTAGGCTAATACTGTAAACTGTGACAAAGGGTTAAATCTACGTAGTTATAGATATAGCTATAGGTTTTCACATAGCTGTGTGTTTTTCCATGGTTAATAGATAACACAATTAATATATAACCATTTAACCCACACCAGTAATCATGTTGTCTGAGGTGTTAAAAATCGTCATGTACTGGATTACCACTAACGACGAGGAAGTCTAGGTTGTAAATTATGTTGGGTACACTGGGGGTAATCTTTCACAAATGGCTTATGACAGTAGTTATGCCAGACTATCTCTAAGTTTTTTTTAATACCACCACGTCTAATCACCTGTTCAGACTATATTTATATATGATAATTACTCTAATGGTGTGGGGATAAGGAAGGAAGCATTTTAGAGGGAATCTATCAATATTTGCATGTAAGTAGAGTGAAAAACAATTGAGGAAAAATCACCCTCAGTAGACCCGTCCGGAATTCAAACCCAAATCTTCCCATATCAGCAAGTCAGTCCAACATGAGAGTGACGCCTTAGACCATTCTCTCTCTATTGTATTATAATGTGAATTAATTTTTTTTTTAATATTTTCTTACACTATCTTATATTAAACCTATAAAAGAGACCTTGTGTTAAACCCATGCACAGTAAAAAAAAAATGGGTGTACAATCCGAAAGGGTGACCAGATGCGGTGCTAAAAAGAAGTCCTCTTACATGAGTTCAAAGGTCATCTACACTAAAGTTCAATTTTTTATATAAAGAACTTCATCCAACAGTTATGAAATTACTAAATATTCTTACATGTGCTCATACTTCAAGCCATTTAATCTGAGGTTGTCACATTTGAACAAAATTATCAACGGCTATAAAATAATACCAGTAGCATAGTAAAATAATATCAATATTGATCGCAAAATAAATATGTTTGAATTTTCTAAAAAGTTCATAATTTGAATATTGTAGTGTAATTATACCATTCCTTGTGCCTATCTACCTAATATTTCAATCACGGCCGTTTTCCAGGTGTTAACCTAACGGGCTTGTCACATATCTCGAGGTGCTCGGGCGAGAACAATCTCGATCTAGTCTCGTCAAAGAACACAGTGGTGTGAGACACAAGATGGATGGACCGTGTCACACGCTACTGTGCAATGGTCATGTAAAAAGATTGGATCAACAGAGAGTGGGAAAGAGAGAGAGAGAAACATATGTTTCTAGTCTGGAGATGATCATGAAGTCGTCAATTGGAATCATTACTTCTTAGAGTGCGCAGTACATCCCCAATACACCGTGGGAAACAAGGAACGAGCCTGCAACATTTGTTTGGAGGTTTTTAGATTTAGTAGGATTTTGGTATATACATCAGTGATCTTGTGGTAAGATGTTCACATCAGGGGCCGATGTTCGTGGGTTCAAGCCCAGCTGAGGTCGGTAGACTTTTCTCGAATGATGAAAATCCGTAGCACAACTTCCTTCGGAGGGAAAGTAAAACCGTCGGTCCTATGTCAATTGGGGCATGTAAAAGAACCCTGGAAGGTAAGTGAAAATAACTTTCTGGAAACATTGTTAGGCTATTTTGCGCTCGGCCATAGAAATTCAGTGTGGTAGGCAACGGTGAACGGGGTATTATCATATGAGTCAAGGCAAGCAATAACAAAATATCCTATTGAGGGGGTGAACTGTAAATTACCTGAAATGATATTGCAATGTAGGAGATTGTGGTTAACTTGTGGTTGTGACCAAGTAGCATTCCAATGCTACACCGGTCGGGTCTATTGAGGGCGGATGTTCCTAAATGGTTTCTCACTCTCCTTCCACGCAAATTCGGGTAGATTACCTCTAACATGCTTCCGTACTTATTCCTACCCCATTAGAGTAATTATTATATCTGCATATAACCTGAGCAGGTAGTAAAACAAGGTGATTAAAAAAATACTAACTAGATAATTTCATTAAAAATTTAGTATATTTTATCAATTAACTTATAAATACGAAAATAGCACTAATTGAAATCAATCAAATTAAATATTTAAGGGGTATATTTATATATTAATATAGATCACGACAGTATAACACGGCGAGCGAAAGACTTTAAACAACAGGTTTCAAAATATTAAAAGTGTTAGGCAATGTTTACTAATAATTCTCAGATATTTATTAATATACATGTAAACTGTTAGACAACATAACATAAAGTAAGTAACTCTTTATTCGGTCCGCATAACACACATTCAAAGATTCATTAAAAACAAAGTTTACTACCTAAAGTTGTCATGTACCAAAATAAGCTTCCAACCCAAACACGTTCACTAAATATACTACTAAAATAGTCACTTTACTGGTGGAATTGTCTGCACGGATAGTGTACCTGCCTCTGATGTGGGAATCCTAACAGTTTTCATTAGTTCTGAATTTTTTGTTGTAAAAAGGCTAATTCTCATACTATCTCAGTTTTCCCCAAACTTTTGTCATTCCCATACCCCTTTCGTGATTAATGATCTTGTAAAGTGGTATTCAACCTTGGGTACACGAATACATCTCAGGGGATAGGTGAAATTTAAAAATATTTATAAATACATATAAATTATTATTTTATGATGAACCCTAAATAATCAGGGCCAGACTTAGGGTTAGCCACAAGAGATCTGGAAGTAAGAACATGTGAACTGGGAGCGTCAATTAATTTTTTCTCTCTCTTTCCCTTAGATGTATATAATAGAATATGTATAACTTACATTATAGACCAACAACTTTAGTGGTACAGAGTTGAGGATATTATATATCTGATGGTGCGCCAAAAAAAAAAGTTCGATACTAATGCTTTAATAAACGTACTTACTTTAGTTTTTCATAAAAAAAAATACAACCACCTGCTATCATGTAATGTATAAACGGCATTTCCAAATGTTAAAACAAGCTTTAGAGTGTAGTTAAACAAAGCTATTACAGAGGAAATAAAGTGCTATAAATATCCATGACACCGCGTCAAAGTCCACATTAATGTTTTTATAAAGCTTAATCAAGAAATTGCTATTAAATTGAGAGTATAAGGAACGCGATAAAGGGGAGAGTGTTTTTTTTATTGCAAAACTATTTTTTTTGGCTAAAGTAAATTGCATATTTCTCCAATAGAAACATAACGTTTGATTTTCTTCACATGGTAATAATTTTTGATTATCTGTCAAGGGTGTCTTGGAATTTAATGAAAACTCTTTCTCTTCATTTAAAATGTTTCTCGTCTAATGCCGCTAAGCTTATGTCATGACAGATATTCAAGAACTGTTGATATCTCCATGCTCTGTCTAGACGAATTTTGGTGCTGTTAGTAAAATATCCTCCTTCTCATCAATTTGAACATCATAAAATATTTATTTTTTTACTGAGGATATTTAACGTGCCTCTTGATTAACTAACTGAATAATTTAACACAACTAATTACAGACTAGCCTAGCTAGTCCAAGAACCACACTAGGTCTCCTGACCGTCAAGTCATCAGAAAAATATGAAACGATCATTTCACCAATGAGACAATTTGTCAAACGTTCCACGAATCTAACCTGGGCATCGGAAAGAATTGCAAACCGATTTAACTAAGGAAGCCAAAGTGATTTATGTTGGACAGAACCAAACTGGACCCGTGTATCATTTGTAAAACAGTCTAAGGCAGTGGTAGACAACCTATGGCCCAAGGATCGGGTCCAGCCCACCGACTAATTTTATCTAACTCAAAAAATATATATCAAACAAACAACTATGTTCATACAAATAGATTAATAACTAATCGTGTACGATACGAGTAATATAAAGTTGAAATTGTTTGCTCAATTTTTTTCCATACCTCCTTAGCATTTTTTTTAACCCTATACGGCCGTTATATCAAAAATGTGATCACCTTTGTTCTAAGATGTCACTCTTACAACATAATATATTGTAGGTGATGGTGAGTTCAGGGCTCGAATCTAGATTGGGTGTACTAGAGGTTAGTTTTTCTTTAATTGTTTTCCATTCTTCCTTTCACGCAAATTTGGATATATTCAATCGAAATTCCACGATCCTCCTCACATACAATTAGTGTGAAGAGCCCAGTCAGATGTAAAACGCAGTGCACGGTAAAAGGGGAATAAAAAACAGTTTAAGAACAGCTCTTTTGAGGGTAGTTGAAAGTCCGGATGTTTTTATTATGTGAGATATAGGGCCAGTTTCATAGTCAGATTTAGCATGCCTAAAGTGCGAGTCGATACTAAATACAGGACGACACCTACCTAGACCAAAATAGAATGCGCCAGTTTCGCATATGAAACTGGCGCATTCCATTCAATTTCAGGTAGGTGACGTCTTGTATTTAGTATAGCGCCGCACTTGAGGCGTACTAAGTTTGACTATGAAACTGGGCCTTATGCAAAATTAACACCACACTAGGAATCTATCAATATACCAATACCAAATATTTTATCAACTTACACTAGGTCGATTGTACGATAAAACGTATTCAAAATTAATTGCTGATACAACCGAGATAAGCCATAAATTGATGAGGTTGCCTGTTTGGAGATAGGTGCTCACAAAAAAAATTGATAAACAAATAGAGGATCTATTATAATACACATATTCTATATCAAAAAACTAATTTAAATCAAGGTCATTACATCACACGTTCAAAATGAATCTTAAAATTTTTAACTAATGATCTTGTATTCACATTGCTTGTAAGTCACACAACGCGAGAAAAATTGATCTGAGCCTTAATCTGACGTAGAATGTTTATAATGATCGTGCTGAATACCACGTGGTCATCAGTATCATCAACAGCGCTGATATATTCCACGTGGCAAGCGATATTCTTCTTCAGGTGAAACCGGCTGTGGACAAGATGGGATTTGGTGCAACAGTGAGCCAAGGGAGATTATTTTAGCACCGTGTCTTACAACACTAGGGTGTTAGGGATTAGGAAATTTTAGTTTTTTTGGCGGAAGTGTATCTGCAGCTGCCTGGAGGGAGAGTAGAAAACCATTTAGGAAAAAACCTTCCTCAGTATAAATTAACGTGATCGAACCCCCAATCTCCCCGTTTTCGGCAATTGCAAGAGTAGCGCCTTAGACCGTGCGGCCACCGAGGAGGGTTATTTTATTAAGCGTCACTAAAGTGTTTAACTGTGTTACCAGTGATTGTGATATCAAGGTTCAAAGCCCGGTTGGGTGTAATAAGGGTGGTTTTTACTTCATGGTTTCCAACTCTTATTCCACGTAAATGCAGGTACATTTACTCAAAAATTCTACCTACCTACCCCATTAGCATAGATAATGCATGCGTACTACCTAATCGTGTACTGACACGCGTTGAAAACATAATTACATATTATTTTGTTACCACGCTTTCAGGCTAGCCGCATAGTTACATCACTGGTTTAGGTATGAGGAAGGTTGAATATAAAGGAAACGTACCCTCATTTGGGTAGAGGTAGTGTGGTAATCCATTTAGGAAAATAATACCTCCGTGGTACATCCGAACGGGATTCAAACCTTGAGCTCCAGGTAATCGGAAATCCATTATAATACGATCCTAACGCTTTAGAACGTGATCATCCATTCGGGTGTTTTAATGGTTCATTTAGTGAAAACTCTAAAGAAATGAGGCCAACCCCAGAGTATTTATCAATAGTCTTTAATTTTAATTTAAAAACGTAGATTTAAAACACGAGACTTTAGTAATTTTACTCGTTTCGGTAAAGCTACTTTCTAAATTTAAAGATTCTTGAATATTTGGAGGTAGCCTAACTTAGAATCTCGACACCACGTGATTGAGAAAATTAATACTTAGATAAATTAGTGTGGCTGATCTAACTTTAAATATTAATAAGACTTGGAACGTTATTAAGACGTGAATATATTTTTTTTTAGCATAACCCCATCACCACGAGTTGTGAAAATCTTTCAAAGGACACTAGAGGGTTTTTTCCTCTATGTATTAGTGAGAAGCACTGTGCCATTCATCAAACGGTAGTAAATAAGATATCTTCTTCAATGGCTGCATGATCTAAGGCGTCACTCTCGTGTTAGATTAGACTGTTTATGACAGGGAAATCTGTGTTCGAATCATGGCAGGGTGAACTTAGGGTAGCTTTTTTTTTTATATATAAAATTGTTCCACTCTCCCTCCACGAAAATATTGGTACACTTCCTCTAAATTTAAATTTACTCATCCCTAGCGTAATTAATACATATGAGTATAACCTAATTTTTTTTTAAATAAGAGCCAAGGGATAAAGGATGTATCGTTTTTCCACGCACCCAATTTGTTGGTATGTTCAGTATTTAAAGTATTTAACGCGAGAGAGTAATGCACCAAACGTCACAGGAATACATAACTAGGGTATTAAAATGTGTTTTATTGCGGCTATCTGTCACGAGACGCGATTCTTTAGCGGGTCATTGTATAGTTTAAAAATAACAGTAGTTGTTGCCACAGTGGCGGTTAAGTGTTCAAGGATGACAAACTAATTGAAAATAAGTTTGATCAAGGTGTTTTTATTTACTTGAACTTTATTTCCCCCCAGATAGGTGGGCATCTGTTTGAAATGTTAGTATAGTTTTTTTTAATTTAAAGGTGAAAAAGTTCAAATATCGATTCCTAGCTGGAGGCATTTAGCGTTGCTTTACAAATATTTATTCTCCTTCTACCTCAGTACCCACGTCTCCGCTCCATGAAAAGTGATGCTACATGTGTTACACTTCAGCAGTTTCTTCCTCATCTTCAGGTTAAGTCTGATTGTTAGCAGCCTTGGCCAGTGCTATTTTTGACTTTAACCTCCATGTAAACTGCGTATTTGTCGCAATTAAACTTCCTCTAGTATTTTAAATGTACCATATCCTCCAACTGCTGATTTCCCACGGAAACGTTCAGTAGTTCTTCTCTTTGGAATATCCTCACTATCTTTGAGAGTACTACCAAGTACTCTGCGTATTTTATTGTATTTATCACACATACTCCTATTTTAAAATCACCATCAATTAACATAACATATTTCTTGGACAGCTCTCACGTTAAGTGCTCCATGACAGTTTCCATTTTAAAACCCGAGGAGAGCATTTAATTAACGTTACGGGGGTGTTAATTGAACGTTAAGTTGATTGTAATCCCAGCGTTATGTTGGTAAAAGAAAGTTAACATCTGTATCTCTAAACATAGGCGTGTAAATGAGCTGCTAAATCAGCGCTGCAGTGTTAAAAGGGTGGCCTATTCCTCAGGCGTAAAGATTACTTGATATGTTGGATTTTAGTTGGGTTATATCCTACTCATATAAATAACCGAATTAACTAACATTTACGAGCCCGTATTTATCACAAGAGCTATCACACTAATTCATCGTTTAGTTCAAAGATTAAATATACACATGCAAGGTACAGTTGCCTTTTTTTTTATTAAATTCGTGGTAAAAATCTAGGGTTAGAAAATATAGCACAAATTACCCTTTCTCTGTTAACAAAATATAACTACATTACTTTATTGACATTGATACGATTTATCTAATGTGATATGTGTGACGCATGATTTAATACAATAGAGTGTCGATAGCTTGGATGTCAAAAATCCTGATCGTCGATAATCCGGATCACCAAGAAAAGAATGTATACATAAAAATAACCAAAGTGGTATCAATATCAAAGACATGGCCGCCAAAAAATGTATTTCAACCCTTGGTCAAAACAAAAATTGGAAACTTTTTTTGACGTTAGATTTTTGCCTTATTATATTTCTTCATAAATTGTGATATTTAGCAGCAAAAAAACCAAACAAACTATGTTTAAGTTCGTTATTTAAATAAAGTGAAAATATTTAAACTCTGAGTTTTCATAAACACATCGTCAATGTTTGTTTTCTTTATTTTTGGTATATGTTTTGTATTTTAGAAAATCCAGACAAATCGATAATACAGAATGAGTCGATCCCCAATTAGTCCAAATTATCAATGCTATACAGTATATGAATATATTTAAGTATTTGTAGTAAATTTTGTAACTTTCAGAATCCAATATTGATTCGAATAAAAACTGCGCCAGTATCGTTGCACAGATACAGATACGGTATTCAGCTTTGAAACTATTAAATCAATAAATACTACGTGTAAATTTAAAATAATTGGTACAAGACAATTCTACATGTACAAGGATTTTAGTACGAAGAAAGTTTACAAAACAAAAACGAATTTGTGTAGATGGGGGGGGGGGGGGACAATGAGAACTTTTTAATAATGTATGACTTTATAGATATTGACAGCTGCATATTATTTGACTCGACGTATGATTGTAGATCCGTTAACTTTTTTACATGTCGTATAGTGTTATTCCTATGAAAGTTAGACTGAACTTTCTCATGAGTCTAAATTATATATTTCAACAAAATATTCAAAACTCACTTATAAAAAAAATATATTATTTTGTTAATTTTATGACACTCGATGTGTAACAAGATTGTTAAATTATTATTAGCACCGCGTCTTACTACCCGCCCGGGTTATACGCAAAGATTGTTAAAGCTGCTTTTAAATGAATTTAATTTTCAAAAACCCGTCATAAGTGAACTATCATTGATCTAATTTTTTTTTCAAACTAACATTTATTTTATTTTCTTACTAGACATATAAATACTGTAAGATGGAAATTAACTTGGCTAATGATGCATTTGTTTCTGATATAACATTCACTTAAATTAAATATAAGAATCAAAGAGCCAAAGCTATTATATTTGTTTTAGTGAGGATTTGCTCCATCTAGATATCATATCCTGAAAATTGAAAAATGAAACCTGGACACGGGAATCAAACCAGGGACGTTTGGCTTAATACGCCAATGCTTTATCTACTGAGCTATCCAGGAATCGTCCCGTGCCCAGGGTCATTCTTCACTCATATTTTAAGGCAGTGTCTATGATTGTGTCATTTTTCAATTTTCAGAATATGATATCTAGATGCGGCTATATCTGTACTAATAAAACATATTTAATAGCTTTGGCTTGTTGGTACTTAAATACGAGATCCCCTGCAGTTATAATAATGGTACAAGTGGCAGCAATAAGCCAACTATCGATTCAAAGGTGGGCGCGTTATCTGATAGCTCGTGATCTTAGTAAATCCCACATTTGTAGCCGACGATTTCCACACGTCCATCATAGACTCTGCCTTCATATATGAGGGAAGAATGACCCTGAGCTCGGGATTATTCCTGGATAGCTCAGTGGTTAGAGCATTGGCATACTAAGCCAAAAGTCCCGGGATCGACTCCCGTGTCCAGGAGTCATTTTTCAACTTTCAGAAATTAAATATAGTTGAAGGATTACATCAGTGCACGTGATTGAAACCAAGACTTTTGGATTAATATTATTAAAGAATTGGCGTAATTGGCCTAAGGTACCGGGTCCGATTCCCGTGTACATGTGCCATTTTTCAACTATGTTTAATTAAGAATTTAAATATATACATCAACATAAATTAGCATTTTATATAAGTATATATTTGATTTAATAACAGATTAATAATATTTACTATAATTTTAAAACCCCATGTTTTGTACAGACTGAGTAATTTCATTATAATTTTAGAGCTCAGTTATTTAATGCTATTATATAATTATTGCATTATTTATAACGTCATTGGATAAACAAAAAAAAATCTAGTGTCAAGTAAAGCGTGGTTAGAACTTTCACTTAATTTAAAGAACAGACCCATGAGTTCTGCTTGAGAAGTTCGTAAGAATATTGGTTGAACCATGAATGATACTTTTCAACACCAACTGACAAGTTGTCAATGTAACCCGAAGAAATGAAAGTTCTTAATTATGAGCCAATTTAAATAAAGACCAGTGGAAGTGTCCCGGTACTTGACTAAATATTTCTTTCTCTAAATCTTGGTGATTGGTACGGTAAAGTTGCACAGTAACAGACTTCTTTTAATTCTCTACAAAGGGTTAATTCTAAGTTTGTTCAAATATATGACTTTCATAAATCTGAATCTTAGTTTTCTTAACTCATTTATATTCCGAAGCAAAGAGAAATCTTTGATCATATTTCCAATTGCACACAAATTGTATATTAATATATTTTTAAAATATTTAAATTGATCAATCCTTGTATGATTTTTTTAACAAATAAATTATTATACTTTGTAAAATATTTTATTTAATTACTTTAACAAACATATTAGGTAGCGCTTCATTAATAGTTATGCCAGTAATTATTTATCATGGAATAAATATCCAAGCTATTATATTTGTTAATTACGGGTATAGACGCATTTAAATATCATATTCCTGGATATCTCAGTGTTCGAACTTTGTACTATTAAACCAAAGGTCCTGAGCTCTATTCCCGTGTCAAAGTGTCAATTTTTGATTTAGAGAATATACAAATTATTTAACTAAATAATTGTATTATTATTATTATTATTATTAGTAGTAGTAGTAATAGTAGTAACAATAGCTGTGCTATGAGTATGTTAAAGGCAAGGGCTATTAAAATATTAATATTAGGATTGGGGATGAACAGGCTAGATTAGAAGAAAGGTACCTATTTGCAGGAATAAGAACCACAACCAAGTTAAATGCGTTTCTTATACCTCATACCACTCGGTCACCTCTGAATCTTTAGGTAAATAAACAAATATAAAATGTAAGCTAATGGCGGTAAAAATCTTAACTTTCGAGTCTCTTCCGACATAATCGACAGAAGATCAAGGTAAGTAAAAATTTCAACATTATAATAGCTAATGTTTAAGGCTATAGTTAGAAATTTCGAAGTTTCGCAAATACTAATTTGTACGCCTATTACACATTAAGTTTGTATTAGGAAAGACCGTGTCTGAGAGTTAAAAATGTGACTAAACTTTATTTGATATAATCATACGCCAAGTCATGTGATATACAACTTTAACTTATGATAGATATTATCAATACTGATAAAATAACAACAGATGTTCCAAGTTCCCTTTTTAAATGTGAAATTAAATCGAATTGAAGCTTGAAACGTGTGAATCAAAGTCGAAATCTGAATTAGTTGTTTTTTTGTCAAATAATGCTACTCTTAGTTTTTAAATTATCTATATTCGTCTAGATTAAGTAGGAAAAAATCACACTAATTTATTTTATGCTGACTTATCTGAAATTCATCTCTGCTTAGTTATATACAAAACAATAATTTTATCGTTTCTCTATGGGTGTGAAACTTGGTCTCTTACCTTATATGACGAAAAAAACTTAGGTTGCTCGTAAACAAGGTGCTTAGGAAGATATTTGGTCCAAAAATAGATGATAATACTGGGAAGTGGAGGACGTTACATTATGATGAGTTGCATACCCTGTACTAATCACAAGACATTGTTAGGATAAACAAGTCTTGTAGATTACGGTGGACAGGCCAAATGCAGCGCAAATGTAAGAATATAGAACCGTGTTCAGGATACTGACTGGTGAACCCAATGGGAATAGGTCATTAGGAAGACCTAGACGTATATGGGAGAATAACATAGAAAGGACCTGAAATAGATAGGGTGTAGTGAGATGGGTTGGATAGAACTAGCTCAAGATAGGGATAGGCTGTAATGAGGTGGACTGGATATAGCTAGCTAAAGATAGGAATATGGTATAATGAGGTGGACTGGATATAACTAGCTCAAGATTGAGATAGGTGGCGTACTTTTGTAAGTGCGACAATGAACTTTCAAGTTACTACTGCCATAGAGTAAGTAAGTACGTAATGTAATTTAATTAGTAGCTCCTATAGAATGTTTATTTGAAATAATTTTATTCAGTGAGCTATTTCAAATCGTTTCGTTATGTATTGAAGTTTTCTTCTTCTTTCGAAATCTTTTGAAGTCTTTCGAATGTCGAAGTCGAGGCGAAGGAGGTTTTGGCTTCGAGATTTTGAAGCTTCGCACACATCTACTAATATTATAGTAAGGATTTTATAAATGTTGACCGTAAAAAGGTTTCTATCTTACTAGAGGTTCTTCCTACTAGAATCCTACAATCGGTCAGTAGGTCAGGCAATTGAGATACATTAACAATAAAAATTTACTACAGGAGTGTAGGCTATTATGAAACAAACTTTGAGGGTTTTTTAAAGGAAGCCGTGTGTACCTATGGTAGGATTATGGTATGAATGACAATTTAGAAAATACAAACATATGTTCTTGCAAGTAGTAGTGATAACATTTTAGTATATTATTAGTAGGACCAGGATTTTGATGACATGTCTTTTTTTTTTGTTCCTCATATAAAATTATGCTCATAACTACAATATAAATACTCTATTCATCATCCCTTTTTGTAGAAATGTGTATTTTCAGAGTAATTTATGAATTTAAGATGATATTTTCTTGGTTTGCGTAATTTTTTTAGGTATTTTGGATTAATTTGAAGGCATTCGTGTAGAATAAATACATTTTTAAATGCTATCGATATTTTATGAATAAATGTTCAAAAATATATTTTTCAATATACAGTTTCCGGAATAATAAGGTAACGTAATCAAATAACATTTATATCCTCTTTGCATAGGTGGATGTAAAATAAACATTCTTGGTGAGACACTATTACTAGGCTGGAGAGGGTTGTGTTGTAACGGGGCAGCTATTACTTTTGAAGCAGATATTTGTAAATAAAAATTATATTTATTTGATTGAAAGAGTTTAGTTGGTAAAGGCTTTTAATTGCATTTTACATTTGTAAAGTTCGTGTTTGACTAAGTCCTGTTTATTAAGAGTTATAATTCGTATTTTTAGGTCATTTTTTGAAGCTTTCAAGTCATTTTTATAATTTTTAGGTAATTTTATATATAGTTTGTTGATAATTTTAATTCATAAAAATCCAGACCCTGATGAATCGTATTATTTAATAGGTTTTTTTAAGTTATCTATTAAAGGCGAAAGATTAAAATCACAAGACTTGGTTTATGAACATATTAAGGCAGTTTTAGTAGCTTTTTTAACTATCAGATATGGTGCTTCATACCAGAATCCCATTATATGTTAACTCCCGCTGTACTGATTGTGAACGTATAGGATATTAACATTGTATGTAATAATAGATAGACAACAATATATCGTCAACTTAAGATGCTATTAGATAAAGTATTGTCATATTCAACCATTATATCCCATAGTTCTCTATTCACCAACAATTCTATGATCAATGTTCAAAATAAGATTAGTTTTTTTATGAATCAAGGTGGTATCATATACGTTTAGTTATGAATCGGATTATTTTCTATTTGGAAGATTAAGAAAAGAAAAATCAAGAAGAAATTATATATTATGTGACTCACCTTGAAGATAAAAGTGATAACTTTTTCTACTCTACTCTGCCGGTCCTTTCTTAGTTCAGTAAAATATTGTGGAGACATTTGCAGAATAGCTTCAAGGTGATCTACTGAAAACGGTAAGGTTAGGTGCATGATAACGTGCTTAAATTTTATTTGAGAGACCGGGATTTAAAGTGGTTCTATAATTTTTTAACACTACAGTGCTATAAAATAAACAAACGTTTTAAGGGTGTTAGGTTAAAACATTTTCCTGTAAAACTAATACATTAGCATGTTGAATTGCGATGCTTCTCAGGATTAACTAACTAAACTGGATTAGTATATCAATAACTCAATTGATTAAGAGTATTTACTCTGAGTTGCGCTGATTACATTTTTGGTGAACTGGGTCAACTATTACCTGGAAACGTGCGTCCCTCAGCCGACACTCAACAACTGGACAGATCTTCCTCGTTCCAAACATCATGATAAAGAGATTCTAAAGGAACATTATACAGGCTGAGTCAGAAAGTGTTGACACATTTAATAACACTATAATGTTACTATTTTTACTACCAAATGCTTCAACTTTATCTTTAAATAACAACAAAAGACTGCCAATTTTATACATACCCTTGATATTATTAATTTAAAAAAAAACCAATGTTCCTAAGATGATCACCAAAGTATGCACTCCTCAAAACTTGACATGACTTTGTGCAATGTTTCTTGTTGAATTTGTATTAATCACAACTTGTGAATGTGTGTAATGCCAGGCCTCCACCGTGGTTTGGATTCCACGTTAAACTTGTAGGTCCTCCATTTCATCTCACAATCACCCTACCATTACACATTAGTGTAAATGCGTATAACCCGAACGGGTAGTAAGACGCGGTGCTAATAATAAAGATTCTTGTTGAATTGCTTCCACTTCCACCACAATTCTTCCTTTAAGTTCCTGAATTGTTCTTGGATGTCTCACAAGAAAAAGTCTGGAGCTCCTAAGTTTGGTGAGCGTGGTGGTCAGGCTGTCCCCAAATAGTGAAACGAGGTGCACAGGAAACATTTTTCGAAGCACTTCAATTGATTTCGGGCAGTGTGGGTCGTTGTTCCATCTTTCTGGAACCACAGGATGTTGGTATCCACGTCCTTAAGTTGCAGTTCCGGGGTCGGAAAAGTCAAACATCAATGGAGGTGCTTCAAAAAATGTTACTAGGCACCTCGTCTGCAACAAGACGCGTTTCAAACGTTTAAAAACTCAGCTTTATTTAAGAAGATGTTTTATATTTTAAAATAGTGTTTTCAACAAAATGTATGCGAAAATCATCAGCAGATTTATCACCAGTTAAAAAGTTTAAATTTTGAGTTGGAATTAAAAAAAAAATCAACGACGCTTTATGCGATAGTTTGTATTTCTTAGATTAAATCAAAAGGTTATAAACCTAGATCTAGACTTCATCTATCAAATAAAGTT
The DNA here is from genome assembly GCA_902155825.1 of Timema genevievae. Lineage (NCBI taxonomy): Eukaryota > Metazoa > Arthropoda > Insecta > Phasmatodea > Timematidae > Timema > Timema genevievae. The sequence continues at coordinate 253,747 of CABFWO010000649.1, read as the reverse complement.
ATGTTTTGATAGGGTCACAACAAACATTATAAGATAATGTGGGATTGTTTTATAGGTTTCATGCAAGTTTTCACACATTTTTTTAAAACACTTTAGACTTAAAATATAAACTTTTGAACTTGTAAGAACTTTATTTAGCCTATATTTTGATTAAGACAATATTAAAATTGATACGTCAAACAGGGTAAACGGACTCATAGGTGTCACTAGATCTTACTTAATGAGGAGAGAAATTCGGGGGGAGGGAGTAATGAGGGGGGAAATGAGGGTGGGGGAAGAAAGAACGGACCCATTCTCACTTTAAATTAGAAAATATAAATTATTTCAAACAATGAATAACACAAATAATATAATAGTGGAATTAATTATATGGGTAGTATAAAAAGTATATAAAACGTGGAATTTAAATATTCTTAATAAAACAATTTACTGTTTCTTTTAAGTTATTAATAATATCCAATTTGAGCATATTATTGGGGAGGTGTATCCCCCCTCCCTCCCCCGTCCCTCTAGCTAACGACGCCCGTGGTAGCCTTAACTACAGTCTGAGTTTAATAGAATGCCCGTTACTTGAAAACTTGAAGCCCATATTTCCATAACGGTGGAAATATAAATATTACAGCGTATTTACTTTCTTAGTTCGTTTACTTAATGATGTAATAAATAAATTATACGGTAATGCATAAGGACGTTTTGTTGTAAGGTTTTTATAACTTTTTAGTTACATTTTCTATAAATAAATTAATTATAGAAAGTGAGTTTCAATCAACGTTGATGATCGAAGGTGGGCTTCCTATAAAAATCAGGGTTTAAGTACAGTATCCTTGCAGAAAAAACTACGCCGGTGTGAATCAATTAATCTGAGCTAATTATGATGGATGTATGAAATAATATATCATGTGTACTTTGCTTAAAGGATGAGTAGACTTTAACACAATAAGACTTAGGGCCTACTTTAATTTTGTGTGAGCTTAGAAAATCAACAATTCACTTTATTTAATTTTATTCATATTGGTAATATTTTTTCATTTATTTGAGGTATCATGCACTTTCTGAACTGACTGATCATATCAGCACACTAGAATTTCTTTGAGCGAGAGCGAAAGGGCCTAGAAATTTTACCGGGAAATATACGTTCTTTCACATACTTTCCAGGGATATTTTACATGCCACAATTGACATGCAACTGACGGCTTTACTTCCCCTCAGAAGGAAGTTGTGCTACAGATTTTTATCGATCAAGAGAAATCAGTCGACCCCAGCTGGGTTTGAACCCACGAACATCGGGTCCTGAGGGAAGCACTTTAAGTACCTTTCGTTTACCCTGAAAGGTGGCAAGCTTACCTATCATGGTTCAACTATGGCGTAACTTATAAGGTAGGATCTTAGTGCTGTTCATCAAGGTCAGGGTAAATGGAGTGCACACACTCTTGATTTCACATAATAAAGTAAGTTTAAGGCCAAATAGCTATTTTAATTAAACACACTAGTGGATCATTGCTGTGTTGTAGGCCTATACACATTATAACGCTAGATATTATTCGAAACTTTTAATTGGGCACATATAAATTTATACCTAATGATCCCTCATTCTACTTTCTAGCTAAAGGATAACTCATTAAAAGCTTCAATGTGGAAATACAAACAAAACTTATTTTCCCCAGTCACAGGAGATGGAATAGACACCTTTGTTAGCACTTCGGCTGTATCCCAGCTATGACAATTTTATTGGGGAAGGATCAGCCTATTAATTTGTTAACAGTTTAGATACATAGATTAGTCTACATAAGGGTTCAGTTCGGCCATTTTCGTGTAAGGTTAACCATAAAACCCACCTCGGTGGCGTAGCTAGCTAACTTGCAAGTTTCGTGTTGAGCTAGACGGCCGAGGACGGGGAGATTGAGGTTCGAATCTCACTCGGGTGAACTAAGGGTGGTTTTTACTAAATGGATTTCCACTCTCCCTCCACGCGAATGCAGGTTCACTTCCTCTATATTCAATCTTCCCAATCCCTAACCCATCAGAGTAATTAGTACTTAAGCATATAGCCCGAACGGGTAGTAAGACACAGTGCTAAATAAAAAAAAATAAAAAATCAGTATCTATAGAATTGTGTAGGTAAAAATGAGTTCAGCTCAGCCTCTTAAGGACAATTGAGGAGCTATTCGAATGAAAAAGTAGCAGCTCTAGTCTATAAAACTGAGATTAATGGCAGAAGGGTTGGTTGGGATGACCACACAACACCCTCTATCCCTGGAAGTTGGCACTATCTTCACCAACACACTGCAGTCCCTCGGTTGGTATGGCTAGATTGTGAGCCCATACTATGGAGTTTTTTACTGTTTGTTTTTACACACTAAAATAAAACTAATATTAATTACAATTTGCTGTGTGCGTATTTTACTGCGGGCGGGACTGCCACATAAGAGTGTTGCAGATAAGCGGGGCGTTCAGATATGTCTCGCGGGCTGGACGCGGCCCGCGGCTCGTGAGTTTGCGAACCCTGGTCTAAAGAGTTTAGTGAGTGTACACGGACTACCGACATGTGAAGACCCGCCAACAGTTGTCCAAACAAGTTGTTCCTTTTACGAGGGGAGAGGGAAGAAGACTCGCGATGGGTGGTCCACATACGGTGGCAGACTCAGGTGGAATTTAACGAATCAAGATATTACTCCGTGGACTACAAGAACTGCTACTGTACGTCGCCTGGAGACGGAGAGCTCTGATTGACCTCGCCATTTTTACAAAAAAAAAAGTCTCTTGAAAGACCTAAGACCGACGACTCCTGAAATCATCTTTTTGGCTAAGTGTCTACAATTCATACCACGTCTGAGGTAACTGCAGCTCCTAGCGGGGAAAAAAATCTTCGCCCTTTATCGCCTTACTGATGCCAAATCTATTTTCTTTCAGTTATGTCTGAAGGGAACCGGCCCCTTGATATAATGGTCAACGTACCTGGCTATGAACCTAGGAGTCCCGGGCTCAATACCCGGCTGGCATCATGGGTAATTTTCCCGAAAGTAGAAATATCTTTAAGGTCACCAGGGTCTAGTTAATTAGGCATAAATTAGATTTAAGTATCTCTACTGGTTCCAAACCTTTATCACCTCATCTCATTCGGACATGGAAAGAGCGTCCACTGAAAAGAATATACGATTTGTACTGTATATTCGGGCGTCTCCTAAGGTACATAGCCACCTGCTAATCTCCCCACAAACTGGGATACGAGTGATGTAGCCCAGACACGCATATATACAAGATGATTCAAAATGTTAGGTCAAAACTTAAGGCGCGGCGCGTAAGAGGCAATTAGGTGAGGCCATTGAAGTTGGACAAGTCTGCTACATTCCGGTGAAATAAGCATAATTTGCACCTATTGTAATACCTTAATCTTCATTCACACATGCAGGGGCCTAATTTTTAGCCCTATTCGGAGACGCCATCAATGGATTTGGTAGCGTTGTCTGATTGAGCCCCCTTTTTTTTTTTTTTGCAACGTA
>CABFWO010000649.1:234125-250215 GCA_902155825.1 Timema genevievae | reverse complement strand
TTTTTTTTTTTTTTGCAACGTAATGATCATGGATACGGTGTCATTCACTATAAATGGCTTCATCAATTGCCGTAACAGAACTCCCATGCTACCGTTGCTCGTAACCACAAAGAGAGGTCTACTGTGAATGGATATAAGATTTTCCACCTATTGCTCGTCAGCAAATGTGGGTGCAACAGAATGGAGCGTCAGCACACTTTTCTCTCGAGGTGCGGGAATTTATGAATGTATGTTAATTTCATTGGAATGGAATCAGACTTCCCCGCCGTCAAAGGGCTCTTTCAATTTTACACCAAACAATTTGTTTTTAATTATGTTTTTCTTTTAACCGTTTTTACATCTTCTTTTTTATGCCGATTTCGGTGGGAAGAACAATATCTGGTAGTTACCAAAGTTACAAAAAACCTATTTTAATATATTCATACGTCAAGTAATGATATCTGCAGATATCACTTTCGATAGATATTACCAATATCTATAAAGTAACACAAATAATATAGCAAAATGTTAACAATGTTGGCCACAAATAAATATTATGTTTGAATTTTCTCTACTGTTCTTCTTCGGTTCCGGCACAGATTTATCTAATTACCTAACCCTTCCTTCACCTCTGACAAGATGTGTATTAATCACAACTTGTGAATGTGAGGAATGCCAGGCCTCCACCGTGGTTCGGATTCCACGTTAAACTGTAGGTCCTCCATTTCATCTCACAATCACCCTACCATTACACATTAGCGTAAGTGAGTATAACCCGAACGGGTAGTAAGACGCGGTGCTAATAATAATAATAATAATAATAATAATAATAATAATAATAATAATAATAATAATAATAATAATAATAATAATCTACTGTTCTTCCAACCAATTCAGGGGAAAATATTGTCAGTTACCACTGATCTTATATTGAATATTTTTAAAGAAGAAAAAATTATCAAGGGCCAAGGGGGTTAGGGGGGAGGCGCCCATCACACTACCCTCAGCCCCTCCCCTGAATCCTGCTCTGATTGCCACTGTCGTTAAACGATGGGATTCGAATCTCGGTCAGGTACACTGAAGCTAGTTTTTCATATGTGATAATAACTGTCCCCTTATTATTTTCCCACTATTGCGGGTTGCACTTTTTTGGTTTAAAACTGCACTTTTCAGCTCTGCTCCTTAAATCAAACCGTTTATAATATTGGTGTTAAAAAGCACTGATAAAAAATAAATTAAAAACATAAATTATTGAATTTCCTTTTTCTTTTTTTTCTTTCAGTGTCCCTAAAGACTGGTTACTCCAGGCTCTTGAATCTTTAGTAGACACCCAAGTCCACATTCTTGAGACGCTTATAAGAAGAACTTGGTCTCTTTCAACCGTTCGTAAATCTCCCATCCTGCCACGCGCGTCACAGACCAATATAACATAAAATTAACGCAACATTGTCCACAGGCTCTTATAACACATCCTTCCGACATGTCAACAAGTACTGTTGATCTGTATCACTTCCCCCAAACTACAGTTCAAGAGGGACATTTACACTCAATTAACACATTTTATAGTTTCCTGGAATGATTTATGTAAACACAAACATTCTAATTTAAACAGGCTTGCTTTTTTATTTTTTGGGAGGGATGGAAGACTACCAACTTTACATTTTTCCCTAATTTAAGAATGATGACTTTACAAGTACATTAAATGTTAATGAGAGAAATTTTGGTCAATAAATGTCACAAAAAAATGTATTTACTGTTCACGTTTTATGAGTCTACAAACAATTCTGAGCTTACATTTTCTAAGTGATACATAATATTAGACGAAGCTATTAGGGGTCTGCTATGATATTGATACGAATTTTATATTATTTGATTCGATAACTTGAATCAAATCATAATAGAAAAAGATCGATAAAATTTTAGGCCATTGAAAATCTCACAATGTGCCTAAAATATATTAATATATTTTTAATAACAGTTTTTGTGAGGTAAGGTAAATGCTTACTAATTAATACCGTATCGACCAGAAAATAAGCCGCCATCCCTTCCTTCCCAAAACATCCTTTATAAAAACTTCATATACCTTATAATACAATAACAAATGTGTTAACTTTGAAGGGTGAAGATATATTGAAATAGTTTATAATCATCACAACAGATGGTGTTCTTTGCTTCTTAACTTTGACCAGGTGCCATTGTTGCATAAACATGTTGTAGAACTTACCTATTTTAAACATGATAACTTCTTGGAACTCGGGTTCAAAACTAATATAGTTTTTTTATAATGCAAACTCTTTATTTAACATCATAATTTTAGCATATTTAACTAGTAGCTTATATGATTTGATAATTTTTCGAAATTCGTGAATAACATTTGCTTTGAATCGAGATTCGATTTGAACTTTAAAAAAAACTGCTGTGACAGTGGGATCTAATGGCTGCAATTTAAATAGAGTGAGCTTACGATTTTACTGAGAAATTAAGGGGATAAGATCAACAGATAATTCAAAATCACAATTTAAAATACTCATTTAATTTATTACAAATCAAGCAACTGAAGGAAGTCTGTTTCATCTTTTATTCATGCCCTTTTTTTACTATTCTTATGGGCTATTCATATATTCACATTAATGGAATAGGGTTGAGGAAGGTAAGATTCAGAGTATAATAGCCCGCAATTTCATGGGGGGAAAGGAAAAAAATCCTCAGTACACTCGACCGAGATTCGATCCCCGACATCCCCGGCATCACCAGTTAGTTCCATTACGAGAGTGAATCCTTAGCCTCTGCAGCTACCGAAGCGGTTATGACGATTACTTCGCAAACAGGTTGGTTTAGTCATCACCCGGTTAATCGAGAGCCGACTATACAGACCAACTTGAGCGAGGTCGTTACACTCATAAAGAAAAGACCTCCACCCCACGAAACATTTTTCAGAACCCTCTAAAAGCAGACGTGTTCCTTTCCCTCGTAAATTATCCCCGCACGTCAACTAGATTGAAAGCGTCGGTCGGCCATGACACGCACTTGTCTGTTTATGAAATATGCACTTGCGAGTTCATGTGGGAACTTAGTGTCGTACTTGGTGTCATGGGATGGGGTCGGTTGCTGACCGCTAGAGTCCCAAGGCCTTCCGCGACAGACAGAGGAGTAACTACTATTTCGGGCAATGATGGCATTCAAAAGGTCGTGGCAGCATGGAAGGGATAAAAAAATAATTATAAAATGTTCCCATGAAAACGCATACAAATTACTGGACGGCATTATCCGCTTTGGTGGATTAAAATCTGGATGCGTTGTGCTGGTTGTGTATTTTATGTACTGCCTGCAGGAGGTTTAACTAGGACTGATGGTACCAAGGGTAGATAAAAAAATAAATTGTTCTTTGAAAAAGGATCTTTAAAATTTGGTTGAATTATTAGGTTGGTACTCAAACTGTTTAGTTGTAATAATACATGTTATAAAATGATAAAAACCAAATATCCTCTTATTATTTAAAATTTTTTTATAGTGTTGCTAATATTGCTAGTAAATTTTGCACCAAGTCACAGACCCCACCCGCCTCATTCTAGCTACGCCACTGATCATGGTCCCACTACTCATTTTGGCTATCCACGTAAAGTCTGTTCAGCGTAGGAATTGTTTTCTGAAAGGCCTTTTTCCCTACCATAATTCTATTATATAGTAGGATATTGGTAGGAAAAAAGACCTTTCAGAGAGTAATTCCTACCGTGAATGGAGTATTTAAAGTATCGGGGTAGAGATTAGAAAGGTATAATTTAGAGTTGGACTAAGCTATGTTTTGTTTGATTGAATAAGATGTTAAGATTTATTTTTATCAAGCAAGTTTTATATTTGTAAAATCTTAGAGGAGCACAATTATGAATTGAGAGCTGTATGTTTTCCATGCTAGGTCAAAATTCGATTAATATTGTGATTAATTTCAAAATATTGGCTTACATCGACTAAAGACGATGTTCGTTTTTTTTTAGGTGTGTTGAATGGAAAATTTTAAGTCCAAATTTTATTTTGTTAAAAATAAATATAACGTTCCTTCATTAGAAACGTTTATTTTAAATTCATACACATATTAGTTTCTTAGCATAGCAGAATTTGTCCAGGACTTTTTCTCTTTATTTAAAAACTTACTACCCGCTTCAGTAGCAGAATGTTCTAAGCCACTAAGGCATCACTCTCATGTTAGACTAGCCTACTGATGACGGGGAGATTGGTGTTCTATTCCCGGTCGGGTCTACTAAGGGTAGTATTTCCTAAATGTTTTCCGACTCTCCTGCCACAGAAATGTTGGTAGACTACCTTTAAAATGCTTCCTTTATCATACCTATCGCATTAGAGTAATTATCATGTGTGCATATAACCTGAGCTGCTAGTAAGATGCGGAGATGAGGAAAAAAAAACTTTGTTTAAATGCCCCTACGCTCATGACAAATATTAACGAACTGTTGAGATTACTATTTCTATAAAATTAGACTAAACGTAGCTATCTATCGACAACATAACTAATTTGGCCAGAAACATTTTTAGCTATAAACTGAAAAAAATATGGACCTTAACTTATATTCCCTTTCAGCTTACCTTAAGATTAAAGTAGTTCAACAAATCATAATAAAAGTGGTCCAAAGGATAAGACAAACTAAATGCTCATCCATTACTTTTGTATCCATACATCGGAAATCAATATTGAATGACGAGAGATATTGATAAACTCAACTTTCTCCTAATTATCCTACTTCAATACTCAAATCATGCATTGCCTGGTCCTTTTAAGGACGTTAAATTATTTAATGGCGTTTTAAAATAGACGCCAAGCTATAAATAATTGTTTCTTAGGCTAGGTTCCAAATTTATCATATTTCTGTTGTGATTGTAGATAAAAAAAAAACCAAACAACTTTCTTCTATGGATAGGTATAGTCCTTTCAAGATAACTTTGGCTTTTTTTCTGGCAGTAGAGAATTTACTAAAAACAGTTTTATAATTACTCAACCACCTAAATAACTTATTTAGTAACTTGGACAAGTGTGTTAAATTAACTTCAATTCCAAAATTTAACAAACAAATTCGTAAAACGGATGAAAAAGAGAGAGGCTATTATTTGAGTAACTTTACAACGGTCTAAGAAGAGCTGTGTAGGTGAGTTGTGGCCTAATCTTGAAATCGTGTATGAGTTGCGGCCCACTCACTTGAGAGAGATATATGAGCTGCATCCATCCTACTTAGCAGTGTGCTTTCTATCATGCTGTCTTAAATTTCAGATAGAAACTATCATCGTCTCATGTCGACATCCTTCGTAATATCCAAACTTCCTCAGTTCTTGTCGTTCAATGGGTTTGGGAAAAAAAATTGAAGTTTTGTTAAGTTAGGTTGGGTTAGGTTAGGTTAACAGCCTGGGCCGCAATTTGTACACAGCTCTAAAAATGTGGGGCCGCAATTCAACTGTCTTTTTAGAGGTAAACAACTCGTGCGGCCGCAACTCACCTGCAGCCAAGAAAAGTCCAGCCTTGCCGTTAATCGACTATAGGTTGACCTCTAAATCTTTGCTTGAAGTTCGATGCTTACCTATCTTATTATTTTCAATATATACGTATATATTTTCAACTAAAATTAAATACATTTGAAATATGTATTCAATGACAATTATCTATGTATATCTGTCACCAAAGCAATTGCCATCTTTATTTATCAATACAAAAACACACAAAATATATTAGAAATGGTACGCTCTAATTCATTAAATCCTCAAATCTCCATAATATTCGAGAAAGTTGAGATTCATAAAAATATCATAAATATAACCTATCTCGAATACAATTACGGGGACGTTGACTAGATTGAACAATTTCAATCCTTCGATAAAAGGGTATATATATATATTCCCTTTTATATATATATATATATATATTCCCTTTTATCGAAGGATTGAAATTGTATATATATATATATATATTCCCTTTTATCGAAGGATTGAAATTGTTAAATCTAGTCAACGTCCCCGTAATTGTATTCGAGATAGGTTATATTTATGATATTTTTATGAATCTCTAACTTTCTCGAATATTATGGGATTTGAGGATTTAATGAATTAGAGCGTACCATTTCTAATATATTTTGTGTGTTTTTGTATTGATATGTATATATATATATATATATATTCTTGTGTAGTTATATATATATATATATATACTTGTGTAGTTGGGAGAATAACAACATCACAAAAAGGACAAAATTAGATTAATATAATTGGTTTACTAAAAAAAAGGGTTTTCTTTGGGTTTTATGACGTAATTGACATGATGAATAAAATTGTATTTTTCAGTAAAACCAAGCCTTTAACAACTTTATTTGGATTCAATTTTAAATAACTTCACTTTAACATAAATTGTACAATTTTAAATATGTGAGGGTTTGAATTTGGCTACGAGATTCGGATTACATATTCTGATTCGATAAATATAGGATTAAACTCATCTCTGATATATATATTCGCCTGCATTGGTGTTCACATGGTCTAAAGTGTCATTCTCATGTTGGATTATATTGCCAATCACGGGGGATATCAGGGTTTGACTCTCAGTTGAATACACTGAGGGCGTTTTTTCCTAAATCCTTTCCAACTCTCCCCCCACGCAGATAGGGGAAAACTTACTTTATATTCTACCTGCCTCAATTGGTATGTGTAGTATTGCGTAGTAAGAATTTTAGTAAAAATTAAAATTTAAAATAAATTAGTGTTGTATCATTTATAACTATAACAGACCCACCTCAGCGATGTAGCTAGCTAACGCGCTAGTTTCGTGTTGAGCTAGACTGCCGAGGACGGGGAGACCAAGGTTCGAATCTTGGTCGGGTGAACTGGGGGTGATTCTTCCTAAATGGTTTTCCACTCTTCCTCCACGCAAATGTGGTTTCACTTCCTCTATATTGAACCTTCCCAATTCCTAACCCATCAGAGTGATTAGTACTTAAGCGTATAGCCCGAACTGGTAGTAATACGCGGTGCTAAGTATTAACTATAACAGATCCCCCTCCATCCTGCTTCTAACAAACTCCATATGCCATTAACCTCAATCATCCCTCATAGCTAGCAATTAATTCTTATTTTGCCCTCCACCCCTCCCTCCCCTGACATAAATGAATGTATACGCCCCTTGGCTGACTCTCAATCTACGTCCAATTATGTGACCTAGACTGTACTTTGTTACTAGGTTTTAAGAAAAAAATACTAGATCAGAATTTTGTTAGGATGGGACTTCGGACACTGTAGATTATTTACTTATTTATGTGAGACCAACATGGCTATAACAACAACCCCTATTTAGGTCACATGACAAGGTGTGTATTAATCACAACTTATGAATGTGAGGAATGCCAGGCCTCCACCGTGGTTCGGATTCCACGTTAAACTGTAGGTCCTCCATTTCATCTCACAATCACCCTACCATTACACATTAGCGTAAGTGCGTATAACCCGAACGGGTAGTAAGACGTGGTGCTAATAATAATAATAATAATAATAATAATAATAATAATAATAATAATAATATAGGTCACCACATCAAACACATTTGAATCATGTATGGATAAGATAGTACTTTAGGAGGAACATCAAACTGATCTCCAAATATGTATAATGTATTAAAGACAGAATCAACGAATAGGAACACGCCATTGGGTGTTCAAGTTTATTCCCCTTATATCTCTCTCTTTCTTAAATCAAATATTATATACCATTAACTCTTAACGAATCTCCCTATAAACAATACGCACCCCTACTACCGACGCCATAAACTGTGGTTTATGCGTTAACACCCTCCAGGGTCTTACGCACGTGCGTCCGTAAACGTGCGTCAAACGCATCATTTTACGAGTCAACAGGCGGAGATGGTTAGTTTCTTAGGGATTATAATGAAAGCTTGTAGTAGCCTCGTAATAATTTGTATCTTCCCCTCTCGGGAGTGAGGTAGGTCTATATTTTAATAGGTACTAGTCTTATTTTAATTTTTCCACACAAAAAAAAAACCCGTGGGTTTTGACAGCTTTGACAAATTTAAAGTCGAAACGTGACTATGGGACGACCGGAAGAGGGTAGGTTGTTTTTTCTCCAAGGGGGTGTGCGTGTGATTGGTTAGGGCAACGGGGTGTATGCTATAAATTGGAATCTTAACAAGGAGTTTATTGTTAATTAGAATTAATTGATGTGATTTTTTTATAGATGGTTAAACACACGTTTTTTTTAGCACCGCGTTTTACTACCCGCTTGGGTTATACACTTACGTACTAATTACGCTAATGTTTTAGGGACTAGAAAGGCTATATTTATAGGAACTGTACCAATATTTGCATGGAGGGAGGGTGGAAAATCATGTTGGAAAACCACCCTCAGTACACCCGACTAGGATTCGAGCCTCGATTTCCCCGTCATCAGCATTCTAGTCTACTGCGAGAGTAGTGAGTAGCTGTGGATTCATACATTTGCCGAAATACTAGCACAGAACAGAAACGTGGTCACGTGACGAGCTCTAAACCAATCACAAGATTTCCGCTTCATCAGCGTGAGCTGTTCCGCTGAAGTTCAACTTTACTTCATCCGCTCTGCCTGAGATGTTAGGCACAGGAGAACCAATCAAATCTCAGAACCAACCATCTCAAATCAGTACGCATGCACATTTGACAACGCATGCATTCTACATTATTATTATTATTATTATTATTATTATTATTATTATTATTATTATTAGCGCCTCGTCTTACTACCCATTCGGGTTATATGCATTTACGCTAATGTGTAATGGTAGGGTGATTGTGAGATGAAATGGAGGACCTACAGTTTAACGTGGAATCCGAACCACGGTGGAGGCCTGGCATTCCACACGTTCACAAGTTGGATGCATGCGCTCCACAGCCAGAAGAAAGCAAGACAGCTTCGTTGGCCGTTGTGAGGAGATTTGAAATAACCCGTTAATGTAAAGCGTGTGTATTGGATTGTGCCACGACACAGCGTTATAATTTGAAAACATAAATCGGGAGAATGATCGAAAAGATGTGTTTAGCCACTTTAAAATAAAACATGTTGATAATCAGCTGTTTTAATTTAGCTTTGCAAAGCATCATGAGTCAACATACAGCGTGTGAATTGCTGCCTCATTGAAGCAGATTCTGCTTTCTATTTTCGGCGAACGTGTGAATCAAGCTCTAGACCATAAGGCCACTGAAGAAGGCTAAACATAAGTCTGAGTGGTTTTGTGACTAGAGGGTTAGATCACAAATTTAAGGGACCTTAGATCGATTCCTGGGAATTCTAAAAGAATAGCTTATTTAAATTGCCTTGAAAAAAATAATGTGACAAAACTTTGTCGGAAATTCCGTAGAAAATAGGTTGACCTATTTAAATTGAATTTTTTATTCTCATAGCAATCCCAATGCAGTTATACCATTCATTGTTTTCTACAGATTAACAAGGCGTCAAGAAAATATTAATTTTATAAGATATAATATATTTTCATCCAATTTAAAGCAAGTTAACACATAATTATACATTCAAATTGTATTATTATAGCTGTAAAAGTGCTGTATAAAATTTATAATGTTTGTAAATAATTTGTTTTGTCAATATTTGACTTTACTACGTGATTGCATTGTACTAATATCGCATATTAGCAAATACAAGAGTGTTTACGGGTGCGTATAGCCCGAACGGGTACTAAGACGCGCTGAAAATAACAAGAAATAAGTACAAATCTAAATATCTTATACCTCGGTGGTCTTGGGGTATAGTGCTCTCTTCAGGGCTCGATGTTCGTGGCCTTTTAAGCCCAGCGGAGAGCGACGGATTTTTCTTGGGAGATAGAAATTCGTAGCACAACTTCCTTCGGAACGCCCAGTTCACCCAACCGAGATTCGAACCTCAAGCTCCTCGTCCTCCACATTCTAACTCAACACGAAACTAGTGCGTTAGCTAACTTTGCCACTGAGGCGGGTAAAATAGATACTGAACCACAATAAAATTTAAACAATACTTTCTTATCCAAATAAACTTCTTGAATGAATTAAGTTCTCAAAAGTGGGGTGAATATAGAGTGAAATAAATATCAAAAGAGTAAACTAAAATGTAGGAAATAGGAGAGTGAATTAAACAAAAATATAGTGTGATTGGGACAGTGAAATAAATGTCAAAAGAACAAGCTAAAAGTTTAGGAAACGGTCATTTGAATTAATAAAACAAACTAAGGTGAATGGAAGAGTAAAATAAGTGTAAAAAGCATGAACTGAACATTAAGGAAAGGCTGGATTAAATTAATGAAATGAAAGAGGGGGAAAGTGACAGTGGAAATAATTAGGCGCTTGTATTTGGATTTGATCCAAGGCCTCCTGAATTTATAGCCAACCTTTGAAACCACAGAAACTGGCAGTTATATACATATTTAATGTTACCCTTGGTACCATTAAATAATTACAGTGTTTCACACATATATAGTGGTCACAATCCCCAACGTATCTGTTGGATCAAGTGGCTTGACCATCAGTACAGTACTGGACATAAAAGTATCCCTAGTTAACTAAGCCATCTATGAACTTAGGTAACGTTTTGTATTCAATATTGTGAGAAAATAGTCCCAAAACAACTGTTTTTTAGTTAAGTTTAGCAAGGAAAATAATGTTTAGGTATAGATTAGAATTGTTGTTTAGGCATTAAAGTAAAAAAAAACCCAATGGAAATGTATTTGCTTTTGGATATTTCCCCCAAGTCCAAAATATTACCTTCTTTACACAGTTTACCGCTAGGATGAATAAGAACATTTAAAATATTTATTTATTTACTAAAAAACATTATTTTAATGAGTAATACTTTTAAAAAAATTGTAAGTAAAAGCTTCACCCATTGAAGTGTCCTGTGTGAAAATTATAGCTAGAACGGAATAGCATACTAAAGTCCAATTTTAATAAAAGTCCTTATATGACAGCAAGAAAGGTTATTAGATATAATTTTCCGTATTCATACGTCAACCAATATAATCTTCAGTTGTAACTTTTGATATATATTATAAGTACATACAATATTCTTCTTCTTAAGTCAAAACCCGAAGTTTGTTTTGATGTAATTTCTATCCATCTGGCACTGGGCACGCACTCAGCCCTTCGGCTGGTTAGTGTTGCCCCCACCATCTGGTAGAAATATCATGTACTAGGTGAAACCTAAAAGTGTGATGATTCCCATTACCTTTTAAAGTGAATTTCTATGAGCGAGTGCGAAAGGGCCTAACAATTTGGACAGAAAGGTACTTTCACATACCTTAAAGGGTTATTATACATGCCACAATTATTGACATGGGACCGATGGCTTTACTTCCCCTCTGAAGGAAATTATTATTATTATTATTATTATTATTATTATTATTATTATTATTATTAGCACCGCGTCTTACTACCCATTCGGGTTATACGCACTTACGCTAATGTGTAATGGTAGGGTGATTGTGAGATGAAATGGAGGACCTACAGTTTAACGTGGAATCCGAACCACGGTGGAGGCCTGGCATTCCTCACATTCACAGGTTGTGATTAATACACGTCTTGTCAGAGGTGAAGGAAGGGTTTGGCAATCAGATAAATCTGTGCCGGGACCGAGGATTGAACCCCGGACCCTCAGCACAGAAGTCTGACACCTTACCCCTAGACCACCAGGTCACCCTGAAGGAAATTGTACTACAGATTTTTATCGCGCAAGAGAAATCCATCTACCTCAGCTGGGTTCTAACCCACAAATATCGGGTCCTGAATTGAACAATTTACCCAAAGTCTATCGAGGTCAATCTTACAGTACAAAATAACTCCAATAATATAGCAAAAGGTCTTTGCTGAACATATTTTTTTTGTATCTATAAAAAAATATTCTTCCAAAATGCTACTGCAAATGTATTTTTAAAAAGCCAACACTATTCAAAAGTCACAAAATGTATATTATGGTTGGAAAGATTGACCCCATCTGTCAAAAGTGCCAGTTGTATAACGTAGATATAAGCAATTCTGAACTATCACAACGGTTTTATTTCTGTGGCGCTTCGACTTTACAAGCTTTCTGAGGCAGCCTCTTTAATAACTCTACCACGAGGACAGGAATTTGGCCTTAAATATTAGCTTGGCTAAATAATCTGAAACCAAAATTTCAATGTTCCCAAATGTTCCCTTGCATCCAGTAATGTCAACCTCTCTAAAAGTCAAATCGTTTAAGGAATAATAAAGTTCTATAAGCTACTAGTTCTCTTCTAATGCTTTTTTTAGCACTTCATTTTACTACTCGTTCGGGTTATACGCTTATGTACTAATTACACTAATGGTTTAGTGGTTAGGAAGGTTATATTTAAAGGAAAGATACCCGCATTTATGTGGAGGGAGGGTGGAAAACCTATTTAGAAAAACCTCCTTCAGTACACCCAACCGAAATTCGAACCTCGATCTCCTCGTCATTGATAGTCTAGTATACTACAAGAGTAGTGCGTTAGACCATGTGGCCATCTAAGCCGGTTTTTAATGCATTTATAAGCCAAGTTACGTGTTTTGAAGAGTTTTTTTTACAGACGCTGTTTACCTCTAACGCTCTTATGCAGATATTGTGACAGTTGATCAATGTTTGACTATTCTTACCATTTGTTTTTAATAAGCTTAGAAACAGTGTTTATCAAACAATATTACGTGTACCCTCAGAGATACGTGGAGTACAAATGAGTTTTATTAATCATAAAGTAATTTTGATTTAAAAAAATTTAATAAACAAATTAAAACCGATTTAGACGTGATGTCATGAACGTTTATAAATTAAATGGCTATTCTTATTTCCCCTTGTAAATGACTTTGAGGATATTTAACATAAGTGGATCGTTAAAACTTGGATGGTATTTCCCTAACTATTTGATATACGAAATAATAGAATTATTTCAAATATGTAGTAATACTAGAAATAAAAATCTTTTATATGAAATATATTATAAAACAAGCGTTTTCGAGCTATAGGCCAACATAATTATTTTTTCTATCAAGATCTTTGAAAGGAGATTGATTGTTTTGCTCTTTGATGAACAAAGAGATTCCTCTTTTTAAAATGCTTCTCCAACAGTGAATATTATTTCATTTATGCTCTTTGGTAGAATGTGATTATCTTTTTACAATTATGTTTCTGCAACAGTGTATATTATCTTGTTCCACATATCTCACAAGTTTCAAGTAAATATTTCCATTTTTAGGCAAAGAAGCGAAAAAGTCTGTGCGGTACACCGTATCATTTATTTTATTTCTGTCACGGCTTTGTTTAGTTTACTTCTGAAGCATTATTCAAATTTTGAATGACCCTCTATTCGTTATGGGATAGCAGATAATGGTTTCCTATTTTTTTTAAATAAAGAAATGGAAGGTGTACGTTGGTTAGGCCACGGTCCTGGAAGAGGTACATGACTGACCAAAATATTTGGAAACACTACCTTAAAAGATTCTTCCTACGACGATCCATTTATAGATTTCTTCCCCCCTTTGGTATGATCCGTTGGACGCGACTGTACGAACCTTGATTGAGCCTTGTTAAGTATTCTCGTGGCGTGGTCTGACGGAGACCTGACCTGCCCTAACTACAGCGAGTATCGCCATCTCCCCCAGCCTCCCTATGCTATCCTGTTATCACGAGAGAACGTGATGCATCATCTGCTGACCGTGGCTTTCGCTGACAGCCGCTTGGTTGCTGCACCTCTCCTCTGCTGACATCAGCTTACGAGATAGATAGGTAGATAGAGGAGGGCTTCTACCGTGACCGAGTGGCGTGGAGTCTGGAATCGAAGGGGGGGGGGGGGTAACCCCCTTTGGAGGTATTCTCATGTATAATAGCAAATTTAGGATAATATTTAATATAAATACCCCCTAGTGTACACGCTCAATATTCGAACCTTGACCTCTCCATCAATGCGGTCCTGTCTATTACAAGTCTGAATTATTAGACCGTGGGAAAACCAATGCCAGTGTTCTAGAATCAAGTTAGTGTGTAAGTAATGTGCTGATATATTTAATCCTTTGGTTCAGAAAATGTAAACTATACCCAGATTCATTATGAGATTATATAACCTTACATATATATATATAAACATATATTATACATATATATTATACAAATTTATAAACATATAGATACTATACATATATAAACATATAAATACTATACATATATAACATATATAACACATATATTACATATATAATACATATATAACATATATATTACATATCCACACATATAAGTATATATAATGCATGTATACACACATATATATGTTGGTTATATTTTCTCGTTATGAATCTAAGTTAAGTTTATATTTTCTGACATATATATATGGGTGTGTGTGTATGTGTTGACCTTGTTAGCCTTGGGGTAAAGTGCTCCCCTCAGAATCCAATGCTCGTGGGTTAAAACTCAGCCGAGATAGACGGATTTTTCTTGAGCGATAAAAATCCGTTCGGTCCTATGTTGATTGTGGATGTAAAATAGCCCTGGAAGGCATGTGAAAATACCTTTCCTGGAAAAATTGGTGGGCCCTTTCACTCTCGCTCATATAAATTCAATGTGGAAGGCAACAGGGAACCACCCACTCTCTTAACCCCCCTAGTACATGTGATTTATACCAGATGATACAGGAAGCACTAACCAGCCGAAGGGCTGAGTGACTAGCGCCGAATGGATAGAAATCACATCAAATCAGCATTCGGGCTGAGTGACTAGTGCCGAATGGATAGAAATCACATCAACTCAGCATTAAGGCTGAGTGACTAGCGTCGAATGAATAGAAATCACATCAAATCAGCATTCGGGCTGAGTGACTAGCGTCGAATGAATAGAAATCACATCAAATCAGCATTCTGGCTGAGTGACTAGCGTCGAATGGATAGAAATCACATCAAATCAGCATTAAGGCTGAGTGACTAGCGCCGAATGGATATAAATCACATCAAATCAGCATTCTGGCTGAGTGACTAGCGCCGAATGGATATAAATCACATCAACTCAGCATTAAGGTTGAGTGACTAGCGCCGAATGGATATAAATCACATCAAATCAGCATTCTGGCTGAGTGACTAGCGCCGAATGGATATAAATCACATCAAATCAGCATTCTGGCTGAGTGACTAGCGTCGAATGAATAGAAATCACATCAAATCAGCATTCGGATTGTTGACTAAGAATAATATATATTTAGGCAAACAGAGCAAACCTACATTTTTGACTTCAACACATTAATGTACGTTATTTCCTTCTTTGTAACTGCTTATGTAGCAAAATGCCCTGAACAGTTGCTCATAGACCCGCACCGGTAGCTGTATGGTTTAACGCTTCACTCTCGCTATGAACTGAATTGCTACTGATTAGGAGTTCGGGGTTTGAATACCGGTCTGGTGTACTGAGGGTGATTTTTAGTCAACTGTTTCCCACTATCCCTACATGCGAATGTATGCACATTTACACTATATCATACCTACCTCATCTCAAACCCTACAAACGTTTCTAACAAGTACTAAGACGCGGTCGATAAAAAAAGAAAGATTGCTCATATCTCTTAATCGTGTGAAAAAAACTTTACAAATGTTTTAAAATTTAGAATCTTATCCAAACAATAGCACGCCTACCCATAGGACCACAAACAAAATAAGCTCTCCTATTGCTATGCAAACGACGTCATAAAATTCACACCGCTGCATCTTATTTAAACACGCAGGGGATTACTGTTGACTCGCTGCAGTGAAATTCGACCCTTCTCACGTCTGAATTCTCAGCGAGGTGCATTTTCCTCTGTAGATATTTACGATGCAACTCCAAGACTTTTCTTTGTGTGTGTGTGTGTGTGTGTGTGTGTGTGTGTGTGTGTGTATTTCTTTGTACCTTCAGGGAAGTCTAACT
The DNA here is from genome assembly GCA_902155825.1 of Timema genevievae. Classification (NCBI taxonomy): domain Eukaryota; kingdom Metazoa; phylum Arthropoda; class Insecta; order Phasmatodea; family Timematidae; genus Timema; species Timema genevievae. The sequence goes on along the minus strand of CABFWO010000649.1, from coordinate 234,288 downwards.
CAACCAATAGCTAGCCAATTATAAGTTATTTATTCTGAAGAGAATGCATTATTTCTTTGGAACCGGATATAGGCGTACCTGTTAGGCTTCCCTGTGGTCGGGTGGTTAATGGGTTTGACTGCCGATACGAGGAATTCTGCTTTGATCTAAGGCAGTGACATTC
>CABFWO010000649.1:215299-233978 GCA_902155825.1 Timema genevievae | reverse complement strand
GGGGGGGGGGGGGGGGGCACGTAGTTTGTTTAACTATGCATATTATTATATATTTCTAATTTAAAACTTGTTAATTGATACATTATTGTGGATGTAGTTTTTTTAGGAGTAGATTATAGAATATGTACAACTTGTATAATTCACCAACAATTTTGGTGAATAAAGTTGAAGATAAATAATTATATCTGGGGGTACGCGAAAAAGAATAAATGGTACGGAACTCCGCACGAACTTTCTCGCTGTATTGTTTAGAAATGAAGATATTTACTCAAAATTCGTAATATAATATAAAATAGCGAACCCGAGAACAAATTGTGCTATACAAACGTAAAACTTTTTTGACTCTTGGTTTAAAATTTTATAATTATATTTTTTTTAAATTAACGTCTTCCTTTGTATAATTGGACCAATAAAAAATATCGATATTGGCTCCCCAAGGATCAACACTTCATATTAAAATTTTAACTTCCGGTTAAAATTTTCGGCATTTTATTAGGGGATGCACATCTTATGGTTATCGCATTGTTACTAAAATTCTCTTTTCTAAATTTTGACCAATAAAATAGGGAATTATTGACTCTTGAGTTTAAAGTGAGAGAGCTAGATCATTGATGTACCAAGGGATGATCCAGGAACGGGGTGTGGGGGGCGCACGTTCAAGAAATTAAACCAATTAAATCAATGTTAAAGTCACTACTAGTTTTACTGTCACGTAATACTACCTCACTAATCAGATTTCATTTTTTAAATTGTTATTGGTAATACTAAGATTGAAGACTGTCACATTAAGAAATAGGCATTAATGAAATTACCCAAATTTAAGTTGCGTGCCTCTAACCTTGTTGCACAAAACTTGTTTAGGTTTGAACTTATTTTATCATTTTTAATATTACTATTTCAATGATTAATAATAAATTAAGATCTTTAAAATAATCTATTTTTAAATAAAGTTATTTAAACAAAATCTTTGAATGATACCACACACATAACGTGTTAGCATGGCTTAGTGGTAAAATCTCGATTTAGAATTAGGAATAACCAGCTATACTATAGAGTGGAGTTAAAATTCGATTGTTCGAAATCTGAATAATTCAATATATTTTGTCTAATTGTTTGAATATCTAAAAAAAAAATTTGTACAGTAATTGTTTTAATGTTTAAACTTATTTCCCTCTTAATAATCAATCTTTATTGATATTTTTATTATTTGCTTATACTAAATTTCAATACTAATCGTAAATTTCGAATTATACCTTTCATTAGAGGATTATACTCGAGTTTAGTGCTTCAGTGAAAAATTGCTCAAAAATTTACTCTCGAATTTTAAAATATGTTTATGTCAACATTTCTTGAGGTGTCTCCCAACCTCCCTCCCCAACCCGATCCCGATGGGAGCACCCGCGTCCCTTCCCCCCTCACGTTAATCCTTGATACGCCCATGTGCTGTACAAGCCTTTCCCCTAAGAGGTTAAAGGTAAAACATCAACTTCTTGGAAATTCACTTATTTGCTTACTCTATGGCATTAGAGAATTATTGCGTTTAAATTTAAATAGTATCTCTTCACAACTAGAGCTAATAAAATCATATTAATATATTTGCCAATATCTCCAAAACTCTTGGTTTTATAAAAATATATTTCAAATAAAAGTTTTTTATTTTTAATACTTGTAGTAGACTACTAAAATTTTAAAAAGATAAGTTATTTAGTATCTCTAATAATTGCGAAAATATAGAAATTTTGCTTCTGTAATCCAATTTTATTTATAATCCTAATCAACGACTAGATACAAATTTTAATCAAAATCGTTATAGCCAATTTTGAAAAAATGGAATTTTTCTCTTTTCATCCTTTAGTAAACTGCTCTTAATTTTAGGGTTAGACAGACACACAGACAGAGTTGCAAAAATAACTTTTTAGGGTTCGGGGGATCATGAAACGTTAACATCCATCTTCGGTTAGATTTTTTTGATGGTCGTAATACTTTACCTTTAGTTTTGGGAAAGTAAAAATATATATATATATATTTGCGTATTGCATGAAAGCTATTGGTTTTATAAAAATATATTTCAAGTAAAATATGTTTATTATAAATATATCGACATGTATGCAATAATAATCAACTTAATATATCAAATACTTACGGAGATAAAATTAAAAATTAGAATTTATGCATCATACAGGAACACTTGAAGTCATTTTGACGAAAATTGAGAGTAGCCTTTTGGATTTTATTATTGATCAGAGCTTAGAAATGAAATTTAATCAAAATTGTTAAAGCTGATTTTGATCAAATCGATTTCTTCTCTTTCTAGGAAACTATCTTTAATTTTAGGGTTGGACATCCAATTCCAAAAATTCCTCGGGGTAAACCTATGAAAACCCTAAATACCAAGTTTTATCCCGATCAGTAAAATAGTTTGGGCTCTAGCCCCAGGTACAGACTGACGGCATTGCGAAAACAATTTTTTAGGGTTCGGGGGGTCATGAGACATTGACATCCATTAAAATTACGATTTCAATGTTTTGAAGATCACAATACTTACTCTACCTTGGTAGCAAGAAAGTAAAAATATTGATATAGGGTCCCTAAGGGTCAACACTTAAAATGTCGACTTCCGGTTTAAAATTTTCTACATTTTATTAGAGGTTGCACATCTTATGGTTATTGCATTGCTATTGAATCCTTCATTTATAAATTTTGACCAATAAAATATGTAAATATTGACTATTGATCTAAAATGATAGAGAGAGAATTGCTGCACAAACATTTCCCCAAAGAGGTTGAAAGAACGAGACTTATTTATTACTCTATGGCATTACAGAATTATTGCGCTAAAACTTAAGTAGTATCTCTTTAGAACTAAAGCTCACAAAATTGTACTAACATATTTGCCAATATTTCAGAAATTATTGGTTTTATAAAAATATATTTCATATAAAAGTTTTTTATATTTAATAATACTATAATTTTGCAATAATAAGCTATTTTTATCTCAAATAGTTGCGGAGATACGGAAATTTCCACCTTTGTAAAGTACCCTAAATTCATTTTCATGGGAAAATGGAAATAGCCAGTTTATTTATAATCTTAATCACTGCCTAGATACGAGTTTTAATCAAAATAATTAGAGACGATTTTGACAAAATTAATTGTTTCTCTTTTCGATTTTTACTAAACTACTCTTAATTTCGGGGTTAAAAAGACACACAGACGGGATTGTAAAGATCACATTTAGGGTTCGGGGGTTTATGAGACGTTGACATCCATCAACATTTCAGGTTAGATTTTTTACGGTCACAATACTTTACCTTTAGTGTTCGAAAAGTTAAAAAATAATTATATATTTGCGTATAACTTGAAAGTTATTGGTTTTATAAAAATATGTTTCGAATAAAATGTTTGTATTATAATATATGTACATATTTTTAATGATAAGTAATTTCATATCTCAAATAGTTTCGGAGATATGATAAAAGTGAGAATTTACGCATCAGATCGGAGTCCTTAAAGTAATTTTGCCAAAATATTGAAAGTAGACATTTTGTTTGTAATATTTATAAATGCTTTAAAATGAAATTTAATCAAAATCTTTATAGCCGATTTTGATAAAATTAACTTTTTATCTTTTTATCCTTCAGTAAACTACCCTTAATTTTAGCGTTGGATATCCAATTCAAAAAAAACCTCGGGGCAACCATATGAAAACCCTATATACCAAATCTTAGCCCAATCAGTAAAATAGTTTAGGCTCTATTTGGAGGTACAGACAGACAGACAGAAATTCAAAAACCACATATTCAGATTCATTAAAATCTCAAGTTCGATTTTTTTGGGGGTATCACAATACTTTCTCTACCTGTAAGATAGTGAGAAAGTAAAAAGTTGAATACAATGCAGTATAGTCCAATTTATGTATGAAGGAACGTTTCTGACAGTTATTAAAGCTTTTAAAAAATGTGTATTTGTCTATATATAATACCTAAGTGGCCTGCAACTGTCATTTTGATATATAATATCAATAACTACTAAATAAAGTAATAATAAAGGAAATAATTATCTAAGTTGACCGCAAAAAAGTTTGTGCTTTCTTAGATTTCATTTATATCATAATTTTACTATATATGTTCCTAACATAATTTTAGTTATGTGAGTGGCAGTTTACTATGGAGAGAGTGGTTTAACCATGTTGGTGTTATGTAGAGTTAAAATTACATTACTATTCATTCATAACTGATAGGAATATTGTTAGTGAAGGAAATCTGACAACAATGATCTTCCCAAAAGCATCATCAAAAAGTTAAAACAGTAAATAGATTATTTAGTGATTCAAATATAATTTTGGGAAATTTGTGATCATTTCTTTACATGAATAAGTTGATTAGGGAGATTCTTTTTAATGTTATATTAAAATATTATATTTACAATGTACTTTTTAAATAGTATCTAGTAGAAAATAAAATAGCCGTTGTCAGTTTTATTCAACCTTACTGTGATCAGCAAAGGTATAAAACATATATTTTATATTCAACTAATTTTAACCGGGTGCATATTTAAATATGGAGTGAAACAGATAAACGAAGAGACATGCATTAGGACAAACCCAATTACTACGTTAGCTATCATGCAGTTTAAATTCGTTAAAAAAATATGTGGGCCTATATTCAAAGTTTATTTTTGCCTCTACTGATAATCTCCCTTTTTTTTCCAGTCCGTGCCATCCAACCCAAAACACGAGGACAGCTACAGCTAGAAAAGTTTCACCGGGCTCATGTTTGTCATTCTTGACACCATCCCTGACGGGATTTTTTTTATTTCTTCACTATTTGAAATATTTCACTGTTTTCATTGTGTGTGTTTTTTAGGGGGAGGTGGAGGAAGTTGACGCCAAGGGAGTAGTGGGGGTACCTCACATGTAACGGCCACGTCCAGACCAATAACATATCCCCTTCATGTTGATATTTCAAAGTAGTGAGAAAAAAAATAGTTAAAAAATGTGGCATGTCCAGATTTAATCAGTAAATGGGGTGGACAATTTAAAAAAAAAACAAGGGGTCTTCTCTATTCCCAACCCCTGGTGATTTTCTAGCTTCAACACTATGGGTGAAACATAACAATAAAAAAAGGGGGTTTAAAAATATTCCGACAAAAAGAGAGTTAAATAAAAAGATCAAATATAAACAATAGGTAGACAAAGACATCATTTTACGACTTATTTTCAAGGGTGGTTCATGCTGCTTTTCTTATTAAAGATATTCAGCGGAAGATAAAGCTAGCTCCTCGAATAGAGAGAAAATGTCAGTATAGGAATTTTTACAACTTATAATGATTGATGATTAGAAAAATATATTTAATAAAACAATTAAATTTTGCTATTTAAATTATCTAACTATTGCAGAGTTGCCATACTTTTCTATTATTTCTCTTTTCAAAGTAAGTCATGTGATAACATGCAAATATGATCAAATATAAACCCCTTCCAATGATAAGGCTTTAATACTTGTAGGATTCATTGAGCGTGGTTTCAAACTAAATGTTTTCCCACTCTCCCTTCATATAAATGCGGGTACATTTCCTATAAATATGACCTTCATCCTTAAGCCATATTGTGTTTATTATGCGATACATTGTGTCGTGTGTATCGGGCTTTATGTCAGCTTTGAATAGCTGGCCGTGATACGATGTATACAAGGGAAAATGTGTGAGGAAGTTAAAACATTCGAAAATTAAGGATAAATGTATAAGGAAGTTAAAATGTTTTAAAATGAAAGACAAATGTATAAGGAAATAAAAATATTTGATAATCAAGAAGAAATGGATAAGGAAGCTAAAACGTTTGAAAATCCAGGAAAAATATGTAAGTGCGTTTAAATGTTTGAGAATAAAGAAGAAATATACAAGGAAGTTAAAACATTTGTAAAGCAAGGATAAATGTGTAAGGAAGCTAAAACATTTGAAAAGTAAGGATACATTTGTAAGGAAGTTAAAATATTAAAACGTCAAGTTTTTTCATCCTTGCTTTTTAAATGTTTTAACTTATTTAAACATTTTTCTTTGCTTTTCAAATGTTTTAACCTCTTTAAACATTTCTCCTTGCTTTTCAAATGATCAACATCTATTTCACATTTTTCCTTGCTTTCCAAAATTTTAAACTTCCTACACATTTCTCCTTGCTTTTCAAATATTTTGACTTCCTCTTAAATTTTTCTTGCTTTTCAAAATATTTTAAGTTCCTTACAAATGTATCCTTACTTTTCAAATGTTTTAGATTTGAACCTTGATCTCCCCGTCATCGGCAGATTAATCTAGTGCAAGAGAAGCGCTTTATACCACGCGGCCACTGAAGTGGGTACCATGGCTGGTTCTTCGGCTGTCAATTCATCGCTTTAGAAAGAGAAAGCACTAATTTTATTAGTGACCCATTTTTCGACCATGCTAGGAACTGTACCCGGGGCCCTTGTCTAAGTAGGCAAACGCTCTACCGACTGAGGCCAATGTATCGGACGAATATCCTGCCGCACAAGAAGGAATTACAATATTTTGCCGTGGACTATACCTAGTTGGCACAGGTATAGCTGATGTTGGCTTCTGTTCATATGAGGACAGTGAAACGTCTCTAAATACAGTCAAATGGTCAGCTGACTCAGAATGAGATTCAAGGCGTACCTCCCCCTCCAAAACTACCAGGTTTTGTGGAGTGGTTCACATTATAGATCCCAAAGGTCTGTTTCATAAAACTAAAAGTCTACAACTTACAATGGGTAAAATATTATGTAAAAATGGAAGGATGGATGGTGACATCGATAGATGGGTGAATTCATCTCGGAGAATAGTTGGATGTATGTGGACTATTGCAAAAAAATGCAGCAGTATCGAAAAGGCGAAGATGGCGGTGTATAAAAGTGCTAACGCCAGAATTGTTTTATGTATGTGAAGCGTGGATTTGTCAGAGAAACACAATATCAAGATGAATGCGGATGAAATGAGATCTCTAAAAATGTATGTGGAAAAACTCGTGTTGACAGAGTCGGTAATGAATGGGTGCAGAATAAGAACTGTTTGAAAGGGAATCTAATAGGCAAATGGGAAAGAGACGTGTTACGTTGGTTTGGACATGTTGAGAGGATGAGTGTGAATCGAGTGATGAAGGAAATATATGAAGGTAGAATGTATGGATCAAAAGGAAGAGGCAGGTCATGTAATACGTGGCTAAATGTGGTAGTTGAGAAAGAGGAACATTAAGATGTTTAAGAATAAAAGAGCATGTATGACTCTGTGAATGGATGTTGTTGAAGCGAAGGGAGTTCGCAAGGATATGTAAATCCTGATTTCCACTTTTGTGGTTTTACATGACAGCTAGCAGAAGCGAGCAGATGGTATCAGTAATGCCAACATTGTCTGAAAGTAACTTTTGTCAACATATTTTTAAATAATAATTATTTGGTAAGTGTCACTATTATTATCACTAAAAATATTATCAATCACTTTTAACAATGCTTCCCCAAGGATTAGAGTATAATTTTCTTGTACATAATCTAATTTAAGAAAAAAAAGTCTAGTTAATTCATTCTAGTTTTTCTTTTAATTCTTGTGGCCATTACAGTTTAAATAGAGCGTGAAATTTTACATTTAATAGTATTATATTCAGTTATTCATATTTTTATAACGGGCCTCGCATATCTTTAACATAAATAAATGGTTTGTGATAATAAAGAGTAAAAAAGATACAAAATGTTTTTGAAATAATATTAAGTTTAAATTTTGTAAACACCGTGTATGGATACGATTCGCCGTAAAAACTGAAATAAGTTCCCTACGTCATCACCGGCAGCATAGCTTCTATCCAGTGGCCATATTTGTTTTCAGCATTTAAGGCCACTTTTAACGTTCTCTTGCTTTTAATAATTAATTTGAATTAAACAGCAAAAGAAAACTTCAAAACTTAACAACCAACCAAACGGTTATTTTCATAACCAAAATCTAACAATTTTAAATAGACATTATAACAGTGAATTCTCGTATAAAATACAGTTAATAAAACCACGTGCGCGAGTAAAAATTTTGAAGCGAAAAAAATATTTAATACTTGTAAAATTGTAGTTGAGTATTTACAGGCGTATCTTTGCTACCGTTAATAATTTTATTACAACTTTGAATAATACAGTGTCTTTTTTGAATATTAATTCGGCTACTTAGTCTGTGTGTTCTTTTGAGAATATTATTTCGGTGTGAACATATTATCCTTGGAAAATAAACGTTTTTTTAGTGATCTTAGAATAATTATTTATTAAATATAAAATAAAAGCGTGTGATAAAAAGAAAAGCGAGTGTTTCTGAGTGATCGATATACATTATTCGAAAATTTAAGTGTATCAAGACTATTAAATAAATATTTTAACCCCAAGATTGTGTTGTGTTGGCCTCTAGGCTAAACCTCGAGTTTTATGATGTTTATATTATTCCAAATACATCTGTGAAGTGTAATAAAAAATACTTGCGAGTGTTTCTCCAGTGTTGATAAATAAAATACCAGGCTAAGATTTCAAGTTATAAGTTATTGTATTTTTATTAGAGACTTTGTTATAACTGTTTAAAAGTAGTGAATTTAAAATAGATTTTTGTTGGTTAGGATAGCTTTTGATTTGTCATTGTCATTTATTTTATAGGCCTAAACATATTTTCTTGGATATTGATTTTTGTTTGTTAAATTATTTAAAGTTATCATAAATAGGCCTACATATTAAAACAAAATAATATAACAGATTGTAAAGGCGAGCATAATGAATATGTTTTCTTCGAGAATTTCTCTAGAGGTAAGAATATTATTTTTCATTTTATAAACAAAAGTTTGAATTGTTATATAGTACTCATACAATAGCACAAAATGTTTAATTTTTAATTATTACACTACTAATCGGCGTTGACATTTAGTTGCAAGAAGGTCCTACATAGCCACAAAGGTTTTAGTTTTTAAACAGTAGGCTACCACTAGGTTAAGGGACTTAATACAAATATGCTTAGACCTTTATGAAGTGCTCAAAAAAGGAATTAAATCTGTGAGTAAAAGTTGTTTTTCCACATAACTATACAATATTTAAATAATTAAAGCATTGTAAAGGCCCACTTTTCAATTGATATGACTGGCTTCCAAAATATCGGTTAGGCCTACTTATAATTCTTCAGCCAAACTATTCAATCATCAAAGAATCTTGCATTAATATTTGGTTTAGTACTAACGATCACCATAAGTCTATATATTTTTCTATAGGAATACTAGTACATTTAGATTTTTCACATTTATAATGTTATTAATAATACTATTTGTAAAAAAACTATTAAAAATTATTTATTTATAATTATAAAAACTAATATGGGATTAAATGCAAAATTTAAATTTTTTTAAAATAAAATATAATATTTTAAAATTTTATAAACAGTAATATATTATCACATTTATAATGTTATTAATAAAACTATCAACAAATAATTATTAGTAAAATAAATAAAATTTTAAAAATTATTTATTTATAATAATAAAAACCAATATGGGATTAAATACTAAATTTAAAAAAAATAATATAATGGAAAAAATAAATAATTAATACTAGCCCTAACATCAACATATCAAGGTCAACAATAAATAAAAAATTAATATATATAAATAAAAATTAAATAAAACAGTCAGATATGTTTCTTGTATAGACCTCAATTTTGGCTGTCAGAAGTGACAGCTGATAACACATGTTTTTGCAGATCATATGGTTCGGCGGAAGGATACATAGTAACTTTTCAAAGCTATCAGAAGTCAGCTGTGAGCTGTCAGTCAGCACCACAAAAGATAAAATTGAGGTATAGGTGAGAAGAAAGTTAGTGAGGATGGATTAGGTTCGAAATTGTTTATTGAGATATATGCACACTTTCTTTCCTACCCCGTAAGGGAACGGCGTGATTAGGTAAACATGTCTGTGTGAACAATTTACAAACTACAAGTGAATATATCGCAAGTGTATGAATATAGGGTTTTATAAAGAAAATAGTGTGACTTGTGAATTTTAGTACACCTGTAGTAAACATTTTCAAGTGATCTGTTTTGTTAAAAGATAAATAATATTAAAATTAATACAGCCTGCCTGTTCCTTATTGTTGCAGCAATTAAAAGCACACAAATGATTGAAAGTGAGTTTTTGACAGTTGTAATTAAATAACAAAATATCAGCTATTCTATAAATGAAAAAACAGGAATACATTTTGTTTGGAGGTTAAGGAATAATACCATGGAATAAGTTAAAATTTTATAATAATTGGCTCTAATGTATTGTTTTTGAGAATCAAAATACTTCATTGAGAGGCGTGATTTAATTTTCCCCCTAAACTAAGGTAGATACTTCGGTGGACGCATGACCTAAGGCGTCACTCTCATAATAGACTAGACTTCCGAAGACAGGGATTTCGGGGTTCGAATCCCGTTTAAGTGTACTTAAGTTATATTTTCCTGAATGATTTACCACTATCCCTCCACGCAATAGCAGCTATAATTCCTCTAAAGTCCACCTTCCTAATTCCTAACTAATTAGCGTATAGTCTGAGCAGGTACTACTACACAGCAGTGTTAAAAAAAACCAATTTTCAAATAACTATTTTCCAAACCATTCATACGTGACCATTTTCTAACCATCATCATAAGTCTGTAAACCTTATATATATATATATATATAAAACTTAAATTGTTTAAAAGCTAATTTTTTAATTAAATTAGTAAACTGGGATTATTAATTAAAAATTACCCGTTAAGATTTCATTTGTATTTTACCTATGTGTTTATAATTTTAGAAAATCTCCTCAACTTACAAGTATCTGTAATTTACAAGAAGCTTTAGGAAACCAAACAATAAGCTTACTTGTAAAAACACTTGTAAATTGTGAGAATTCCCTTGTAGCTACAAGATTTCAAATGTATTCTTATGAAACGTAATTTTCCAATTTCTTACAAGCAACAAGTGAAATATCTTGTAAATTGTAGTTGTGTAGCTTTATGAGACAGGTTTCAGGGAGATCCAGGCTTGATTATGTGCAGGTAAACCTCGTTTACCTTGAAAGGTAGTAACCATAACTTGCTTATTTCCACAATAGTGCAGTTTATATTATAGAATCATAGTAATGCCCGTCAATGTAAGATTTGTAAACTATCACAGCAAACGGAGTGTACAAGGACGTGACGTTAATACTTGGCCCCCACATCGGTGGTTAGTACTTACACGGTCTAAGTCGTCTGTCTCTCAATATACTCGACTCCAAGTAATGGGAAGCTCAAGATTCTAATATTGGTGGTATTATACAAGCTTATACACCTTGGTATAATACACAGGCGTCTATTGGGACACAATTCTCTACAACTTGGTATAATACACAGGAGTCTATTGGTACACAAGTCTCTAAACCTTGGTATAATACACAGGCGTCTATTGGGGCACAAGTCTCTACAACTTGGTATAATACACAGGCGTCTATTGGGACACAATTCTCTACAACTTGGTATAATACACAGGCGTCTATTGGGACACAATTCTCTACAACTTGGTATAATACACAGGCGTCTATTTGGACACAATTCTCTACACCTTGGTATAATACACAGACGTCTATTGGGACACAAGTATCTACACCTTGGTATAATACACAGGAGTCTATTGGGACACAAGTATCTACACCTTGGTATAATACACAGGCGTCTATTGGGACACAAGTCTCTACACCTTGTATAGTACATAGGCGCCTATTGAGACACAAGTCTCTACACCTTGGTATAATACACAGGAGTCTATTGGTACACAAGTCTCTAAACCTTGGTATAATACACAGGCGTCTATTGGGGCACAAGTCTCTTTATAATACACAGGCGTCTATTTGGACACAATTCTCTACACCTTGGTATAATACACAGACGTCTATTGGGACACAAGTGTCTACACCTTGGTATAATACACAGGAGTCTATTGGGACACAATTCTCTACACCTTGGTATAATACACAGGAGTCTATTGGGGCACAAGTCTCTACACCTTGGTATAATACACAGGCGTCTATTGGGACACAATTCTCTACACCTTGGTATAATACACAGACGTCTATTGGGACACAAGTGTCTACACCTTGGTATAATACACAGGCGTCTATTGGGGCACAATTCTCTACACCTTGGTATAATACACATGCGTCTATTGGGGCACAATTCTCTACACCTTGGTATAATACACATGCGTCTATTGGGACACAAGTGTCTACACCTTGGTATAATACACAGGCGTCTATTGGGGCACAAGTCTCTACAACTTGGTATAATACACAGGCGTCTATTGGGACACAATTCTCTACAACTTGGTATAATACACAGGCGTCTATTGGGACACAATTCTCTACAACTTGGTATAATACACAGGCGTCTATTTGGACACAATTCTCTACACCTTGGTATAATACACAGACGTCTATTGGGACACAAGTGTCTACACCATGGTATAATACACAGGCGTCTATTGGGACACAATTCTCTACACCTTGGTATAATACACAGGAGTCTATTGGGGCACAAGACTCTACACCTTGGTATAATACACGGAGGTCTACTGGGAAACAAGTCTCTAGTCCTTGCCAATTTGGTCAGTCCACATATCCCTTCCTTCCTTCTTCAAATCACTTGATTCAACGAGCATGTGATTCAAATTGAACTATGCAAATGACAGCAGTAAAGAGTATGCTCTATGTAGAGATTAAGCTTATATTTCCATAGCATTTGGCGAGCCAGTAATAATAATACGTATATAATTATTATGCATGTGTGTGTGTATTTTATAATTAAAGAATTAAGTAATTTAATTGAATTCTATGTCGTTTATAATAGCCATCCCATATTATATATTTTTATAAATTCATAACTACTTCAAAGGGCTTAAAATTACTAACTCCAAGGAGGGTAACTATGATTAACTGTCCCCAAATTAGCGCTAAGAAAGAGTACATAAATCACATTTAAAAAACCTCAGTGCATCCAGCTGGGATTATAATTTAGAGACTTTCCCTAATGATGACCAACTACAATTCGAGTTTAACGCCTCATACAGTGTGGCCACCAATGTGCACGGGTTACTAAATGAAGGTTATCACAATTTCATATCAATCAATTTTAGTTTTGAACCGATGAACGAACTTGAAACGCTTTAATTAATTTCTATACACTTTAGTGGCTAAATGGGCAAGGCGTCACTCGTGTTAGACAGGCCAGCTGATTACGAGGAGATTGGGGTTTGAATCCCTGTCAGGTATCTTGAGGGTGATTTTCCCTGAACGGTTTCCCACTCTCCTTCCACGAAAATGCGGGTAGACTACTTCAAAAATGCTTTTTCCTTCATCATCTCTACCATATTAGCTGGATTAGTCATCACCTCAACAGTTAGAAAAACGCGGTGATAGAAAATATAAAATAAAAATTTTATTTTTACCCTATTTAACTCTAAAAAAAACTTATAATGGAAATTGGTTTTCTGAGATTTTCTACTATAATACTTTTTATAATGTTGGTAATAGCATCAGTGGGTACGTGTGCTAAGGCGTCAACTTCATCTGGTTTGTTTTGTCGGAGACTGAAAGGGCAGAATTCCTACAAAACATACTGACGGCAAATATTCCCAAAGAGTTTCCCACTCTCTCTCCAAGCTAATGTCTGTTTATTCCCAAACTGACAGTTTTGGTGCCCAAATGGTCTAAGGCAGTGGTAGTCAACTAATAATTCTTCTTTATTATATTTTATAATAACGCAATAATTATATTTAATCCTGCCTTCTTATATTAACTTTAATCACATTTTATCTTCATGCCTTCTTTAATTTTATTTACAGTATCCATAAATATGGTACTAATGTACTGAAACATATCGGATTGAAGTATTCCAGACACTTTTCCTAGTGCTGGATTTCAAAGGAGTAATGGGACATCAATACAGATAAGACATAGACCAACATAACTATACTTTCTTAATTCTATATTTTATCATAATTCAACATTATCTGAATCAACTTTTCTGATATTAACCTAATTTTATTCTGGATGATCTCAAAATAAGTTTTGACTTTAATGTATATACTCATATCACGTTATATTATTTGTTATATTTTGTGTATTAATATTTTAATGTGTTAACCTATGTATTAGACTATTAATCAACTCGTTTGACCATTGTTTAAGTTGAAGAAGTATTATAAGTTTCTTTAATTATTCATAATCATACATAATGATCCTCTAAAAACTTTCTAATTTTTCTAATGTTTTAATTGTCTATCTACATCACATGATATAATATCCACTTTAATAACAATTAAACTATTGAACGTAAATTTATTATTTTCCAAATTCACGTATCTAAAAGAATCTTAACTCATTTAACTATTACTTACTTAATTCTAAAATGCTGTATAGGTATATATGTATATATAATTTAATGATAAATACTGAGTTATTAGGGAGTGTAGGGGACGCTAGAGAGGCTAGGTTGTTTTTGTTTTTTTTGCGGATTTTATACTAAAACTTTTTTTGTCAAAAGAAATAACATAATACTTCAGTAGGAACATAGAGTTTAATTTTTTTTCACCTGGTGATATCAACAGTTGTTGTTTATCTGTCACGAGCATGGCGGCATTAGATGAAACTTTTTTAAATGGGTAGAAAAAGTTGTCTTTAAATTCCAGGACACCCTTGAATGGAGAACTGTTTTATTTATTTTGACCAAAAAAAGATTTCCTATAAAAACTGTAAAAACACTGACCACCTTAAGGTCTAGCCACAAGAGACCAGGAATTAAATACATGCGAACTGGGAGCACAATTTTATTTCTCTTACCCTCTCGTAGATGTAGATTATAAAATATGTTTGAATCTCAGTCAGGTGAAAAAAGTGTTTCTCAAAGGTTTTCCACTCTTCTTCAGCTCAAAATGTGTACACTCCCTCTAAATTCAACCTTTCTCATACCTAGCACATTAGCGTAATTAGTATACATGCGCGTATATCCCAAACAGGTAAAAAGCTGCGATGATAAAACAAATATGTTCAAACTCTACATTCATCATCCCAATCCCGTAGATTAGACTCAAAATTTATCATGGCAAATCTTTCAGCCTCTACGGGAATCGAAACCAGGACTCTTAACTCTGAAGACAAACGGACGAGTTTTTAACTGTCCCAAGTAGCCAGACCGCTAAGTTGAGTATTCACTGTGGTCTGGGTTGCGTTTATCTTAGGGGTAATGTCAAAACAATAAGTGCAGGAGAATTTTTATAGAAATAACCTGACCTGACAACTAAAAAAGTTACTAGATCTATTTTCAAGTATTCATACACCAATTTATGTGATCTGCAGCTGCCACTTTTTGATAGATATTATCAATGCCTATAAAATAACACTAACAATTTAGAAAATGGTTTTAAATTTTGACCGTAAAACAAGGTTGGTATTTTTTTAAAAGCTCTTCAAATGAAGCTTGACTTTTTTCTATATGGTCAACCATTGATACCTGATAGTAGGCCCTACTGTATTATATTATTGTTATTTTATAGGTATTGATAATAGCTTTCAAAAGTGGCAGCTGAAGAGCATATTTCTTGACGTATGAATACTTGGAAGTAGATCTATTAAATTTTGTCTAGCTGTTGATTAACTACTGCTCAGTAAACTCGCGCCCGAAAGCGTACACGGTATTACTATTAAAAGTATACAAATAAAACATCTATTTACTTGGTGCCTTTTTGCTCACAGCTGTCAGTCATGAATCAGATGTACCTCTATGAGTTTCCGGTTAAAAGATTTTCACGCCAAGAACTTTTTTTTTCGATGAAAGTTTATTCATGAAAAATAACCAGTTGCACAAATAAACAAGTAATTAAATAAATAATCAATGTTTATTTTGGCAAAAGCTACTTTTAAAATCGTATCAAAGCGAAATGTGCGTGACTGTTGACGAGGTTTTTAGAATACCAGGGGAAATTGTCGGTATAAAGAGGTTATTTTAGCATGAGGAAATGATAGTTTGGGGTAAAAGCGGCTCCGTCCACATTTTAAATATTTAAAGGCTTCGTAAATATTTTTTTTAACTTGACTTTTTAAACTTATGTTTCAGGGGCATACTTTTCTATTCATATATATATATATATAATATATATATTATATATATATATATATATAATCGGGGTACGCATGTGCTTTCTAAGCAAACAGCTGCGTATATCACACGCCTTGGTGGCGTAGTTAGCTAAAGCGCTATTTTTGTGTTAAGTTAGACTGCTGAGGATGGGTAGATCGAGGTTCAAATCTCGGTCGGGTGAACTGGGGATGGTTTTTCCTAAATGGTTTTCCACTCTCCCTCCGGACAAATTCGGGAACAAGTCCTTTAAATATTACCGTCCTCATTTCTAAAACCAATAGCTAATTATTACGTAAGCGGATAAACCCGAACGGGTATTAAGACGCGGTGTTAAGAAAAACTCGTAGACAAACTACAAAATCTTTTATCAGAATTTGATGCGACTATATCCAATCTGGATCGAAATTCCCAATATTCCATAATTTTAGCAATTGTTCACTACTACGGATGTAATTAATTGTAAGTACTCTGTAGTGGTTTTTTGTTTATTAGTTTATTTTTACTAATCAATTTGTATTTTACATCCAAACAAATCCATGCGTCTTCAAAGAACAGAAGGTATGTTGGAAGAAAGATGTCAAATCTACTTGATAAACAATTCACCGCTTTGAAAACTTAATAATACGACCAAAATCGGGCAATATTACGCAATCGATTAACACTCCTGACTCTAATCGCAGTGTTTGAAAGTGACACACTACACTGGGGGGAATTGTTTCCATAAATGTTGCTACCCATCCTCTTCCCAGGAGAATGGTTGCGTGGTTTCATAAAACGCACTTTCCCCGGTCTGTTTTGTCAGGCTATACAGTTTTGCTGAATGGAACTAGAGATTACAAATATCAGGCCTATTTTTATTTTTCTAATTTTTGTCGTTAAATTATTTTACCTTTGATGGATTACGAGGTAGACGACTGATTGACCTTGCTGCAAGTCTTGTCACAGGCTTTAGAAGAGGAGTGAGGGCCAGTGGATTAAACGTCAGATTCATCCAATCTGGTTTTCTGGGGATGTTTGGTCAGGGTTCGAGTTCTGGCCGGGTTTACTAAAGATTTTTACCTAAATGATTTTCCAATCTCCCTTCCAGATGGATGAATTTATTATCAATTATGCCTCCTAATTTCTATACCAATATTATAAATAGAATCTTATAGCCCAGACGGGTAGAAATATTTGGAGGGAAAAACCTCATTTATAATAATGTATATATATTCATCGGTGGCCAAGTGGTCTAAGGCGTTAGACTTTTATTTCACTTGGTCGCCGGTGATGGTAATGTTGGTGTGAGAGTTCCGGCCGATTGCACTGCTGCTGTTTTTTTATTTTTTTATCACCGTGTCTTATTAGTTGCTTGTGTTACACTCATACATTAATTACGACAGTAAAAGTGGAATGAGGAAGGTATAATTTTAGATAAAGTGCACCCACATTTGCACGGAGAGTGAGATAAAGTAGGAAATACTTAAGTAAAAACCACCCTCAGCACACATTAACGGGATTCGAACCCCGATCTCCCCATAATTGGAAATCCAGTCCAACACTAGGGTGACGCGTTGGATAGGTGTGCCACGAGGTTTTGAAGGAAGATCAGAAATAAGCACGAAAAATTTCGAGGAATAAAAATAAATCCTTTTTAATCCGGGATCAAGATTATTTTTTTAAGGCTAGCACAATCATTAGAATTTCAGCTCACTTTTAAACACACGCTTAAGAATATATATATATATTTTATTTTTATTTTATTTTAATACTACCCACTTCGGTTGCCGAATGGTCTAAGGTGTCATTCTCGTGTTAGACTTGCTTGCTGATGATTGGGAAATTGGGGGTTCGAATCGCGGTCGGATCTACTGAGGGTGATTTTTTCATGAATGGTTTCCCACTCTCCTCCCACTTAAATGCTGGTATATTACCCCTAAAATGCTTCCTTTCTCATCCCTACCCCATCAGAGTAATTATCACATATGCGTATAACCTGAACAGAGAAAGGCGTGGCGATAAAAAAAAATCACCGCTTAAGACCACACGATCACCGATACGGATTTCACTGGTTTTGATTTTAGATTGGGCTCTTTTACTATGATTTTTACATTCTCTATCTATAATAATGCTTATGCATTTCCTTTACCCTCCTCGGTCGAGCCATCTGGGATTGAACGTACTGTACAGATGAAAAATAGTGAATATTTCATGGACAAAGCACGTTTTTCTTGTAAAAAAAACCTACCAAAGTAGGGATTGTATTTCAACCCCTTTTTAAGAAAGTGAGAGTGTTTTTAGGGGCTGTTGGGGTTAGCTATGTGCCGATTGAGTGGTGCATTACCATCATCAACACCGGCTGTTTCTCTTCACTTTGGATGAAGGGTTGAAGCTAGATATATCGGGGGCGATTACTGAACCAACTCGGGAGAATAATCGTTTAAGTTCGTGAAATAAAATTAATTTGTATATATCATAGGTTCGTATTGCATTTCAGTGACGGAACCAGGGGGG
>CABFWO010000649.1:191001-208887 GCA_902155825.1 Timema genevievae | reverse complement strand
TGTAAACATATACTACTTAAGTCTTAACGCAATAATTCTCCAATGCCATAGAGTAATTAAATATAAGTATCTAAAAAAGTATGTTATTTTTCCTTAAATCTCTTAGGAGAAATGTTTGCATAGCAATGATCTATCTCCATTTTAGACTCAATAGTCAATATTTACATTTTTTATTGGTCAAAATGTATAAATGAATAATTAAATATCAATGCGATGACTTGAAGATCTGCAACACCATATAAAATGTTAAAATTTTAACCAGAAATCGAAATTTTAATACGAAGTGTTGACCCTTGTGGAAGACATTAAACTGTTTGAAAATCTCTTAGGTGGACAAAGATGCGCCTCTTTTCTCATTAATTCTATATCATTGTATATTATTTTATGCGTGTTCTTATGTGGAGTGGTGATGATACAATGTACATTATTCCGTTCAGAAATCTTACGAGTTTATAGAAAGAGAGAGAAAGTCTGTGCGGTGCGCCGTACCATTTATTTGTTTGTGCGAACATAGTGTTGCCATCAAAAACCATTCGTTTAGTCACTGCCCAATGTATTTTGACCACTGGAAATATAATGAGTACAATATATATATATTTTTTATCACCACGTCTTACTACCTGTTGAGGGTTTACGTATATTTATATAATAGCTACTCTCAGGGGGTAGAGATAAGGAAGGAAGCATTTTAGATGTAATCTACCCCCATTTGCGTGGAAGGAAATCGGGAAACAATTGAGGGAAAAAAGCTTTCAGTAGACCTGATCGCGATTCAAACCCCGGTCTCCCTGTCATCAGTGGGCCAGTCTGACACGAGAGTGACATCTTAGAAACTTGTGTTTCTACTAACAAAATATTTATTTTCTTTTGAAAGAAAAAAGTTTTACTATAAAAACTGCAATAACACTGTCCTTAACTTGCGTCACCTTCACTCCCACCTTAAGACGTTGCTAGGGGAAATAAAGGTAACGAACCTTTGCTTGTTTAAATCCTGCATCAAGCAACTTTAGAAACATTTTACACATTCATTGATCTCCTATATATATATATTATATACATATATATATACCTGCAACCAATATTTGACGTGAAAAGTTCGATAAAGAAATTTTAAAAAACATGCGAGAGTGATTTTATACGCATTTCTTCCTCTATAGGTCAATGGAATACAAAGCGGCTCGTTGAAGGTCATACTTGAAAGGCGGGTTGCGTAGCAAACAGTTTACAGGCGCTTCCTATCGGCCGTCTACTTTCCCGTGTTTCAATTCGACACACGTGCTTTGATTATTATTTAATAGAGGTAAATATCACGTAAATTAGTTCAAACATTTATTAATATACGAGATTGAAATTGAATTAAATTTTACTGATAACCATTATACTTTTAAAAAATACGTATTAGAGTATTTTAGATTCAACCTTAGATTAAATAAGGTATACATTTAAGAGAACTTAGTGTCAAAAGCTAAACTTTTTTTTTATTAATGCACATATTAAATACCACTAATATTTACTAAAAATGTTGAGTGTTACAATACTGTAGCTAATATCAAATATAAAAAAAAATAAAAAATAATGCACCGTTAAATTTTGAATATCTGTATTCTATCTTTTTAAATAACAGTTTGAAAAATATAGCAGTCACACCTATGGTAAAAATAAGTTTGCAATATCTTAAGTAAGCTTTGCGTACTTTGCGAAAATAAAGCAAGATACGAAATAATATGTTATAAGATTTCTAGACATGTGTGACCTTAAATATAGCGCACTCTATTCGAATTAATTTTTTTTTTCTTTTGTCAGTGCGGTCTGGTGACGTGATAAAAATATAAAGATAAGCAACTCGACTTTAAGATAGAAAGTGAAATTTCCAAAATAAAATTTACCATCACAAAATATTTACAAATCGAATATTTAAACAAATTAACCATTTAAGAACATATTTGCAAATATGTATATTAAAATAAATAAATCCACCTACAGTTTTGAAAAAATATATTAGGTTAAGGTGCTAAAAGAAGTATAAATGTGTTGCAGTTCCGTCCCCTCTCCCCTCTCTTTCTAGTTTCCCCTCACTCCCCACTCAGGAAATTCTTGTCTCAATCGGTTCAGTAGTTTTGTTTTTCAAGTGAATCTGTTTTAGCGGGTTTCGTGCGGAAGGAGGGGTGGGGAACGAAAGTAAGTGAGGAGGTGGGGAGGGGGATACCAGACGGGAGGAGGGGAGGGTCCTCCACTACTCGAGCTAAAGCACCGGTAAGCGCGGGGTTCCTCCGTCTCCCAACTTTTAGTACGTTCGCGACCGGCGTCCAGACATGACGCCCGATCCACTGGTGCGGTACTGTTCGGAAGTAACTTGAAGCTTTCACGATCGCGACGATCGTCTACGAAACGAGGAGAAGTTTTAAAAAAATGTGCTCCGAACGGCAGGTGATTTGTGATCAAACGTGACCGAGGAATCATGTTGGGGAAAAATAAGCAACTTCTAAGGGTAAAAAATTACGTGAAGAAGTTGTATTAATCTTTTAAAATAATAGTGTAAATTATCTAGTGATTTCTTTAAAAATAAATTAAATAATTTATCTCTAAATAATTTTTAAAAAAGTGTGTGAGAAAAAAGGAAATATTTTCGACCATTCTGTTGGTAAAATCGGGTTTGGGCGGGGGGTGAACGTCTTTTTGGGCGGCCTGAGATGGGCTCCAACATATGACAACCCCTCACACGGGCACCCCCCCCAAATCATGGTGAAGTCTTTCTTCCTGTTCCACCTGGGGCTGGTTGCGATATTGTGCGCCATCCTAGCCGCTTGTTTCGCGAGGCCGATGTCACAGCAGAGTCACTATCACCTGGAGGAACAACCACCCCAGCCCCCCAAACCAGGACACAGGTACGACGTGGTCCTGGAGGAAGGGACGACCCACGTGCACCGCGGTGGGACCATCGAGGAGGAAGGGAAGAACGGCGATCACCTGTTCCAAGCGGACGACGGTACAGCCAGGAGCGAGAGGAGCACAAATCTGTCACACATCACTGGGACCGCGAGAAAGATCCAGATGTACGTCAAGAACAGGAACCTGCAGATACTCCCCGACGGGACTGTGAACGGGACCAGCGACGACGCAGCCAGACGCGAGGGATGCATCGATTACAGTGAGTCCAAGTTTGTACTTCTATGGTTCAGTCTAAGTACCTTGTTTACTAGACCAAACCATAGCCTAGGTACCTTGTTTACTAGGCCGAACCATAGCCTAGGTACCTTGTTTACTAGACCAAACCATAACCTAGGTACCTTGTTTACTAGACCAAACCATAGCCTAGGTACCTTATTTACTAGGATAAACCGTAGCATAGGTTACTTGTTTACTACGCCAAACCATAGCCTAGGTACCTTGTTTACTAGGCTAAACCATAGCCTAGGTGCCTAGTTTACTAGGCCGAACCATAGCCTAGGTATTTTGTTTACTAGGCTGAACCATAACATAGGTACCTTATTTGCTAGGCTAAACCATTACCTAGGTACCTTGTTTACTATGCTAAACCATAACCTAGGTACCTTGTTTACTAGACCAAATTATAGCCTAGGTACCTTGTTTACTATGCCAAACCATAACCTAGGTACCTTGTTTACTAGACCAAATTATAGCCTAGGTACCTTGTTTGCTACGCCAAACCATAACCTAGGTACCTTGTTTACTAGGCCGAACCATAGCCTAGATACCTTGTTTACTAGACCAAACCATAGTCTAGGTACCTTGTTTACTAGGCTAAACCATAGCCTAGGTGCCTTGTTTACTAGACCGAACCATAGCCTAGGTACCTTGTTTATTAGACCGAACCATAGCCTAGGTACCTTGTTTATTAGACCGAACCATAGCCTAGGGACCTTGTTTACTAGGCCGAACCATAGCCTAGATACCTTGTTTACTAGACCGAACCATAGCCTAGGTACCTTGTTTACTAGACCGAACCATAGCCTAGGTACCTTGTTTACTAGGATTGGTGGGGAGGAGGTTCAGTGTAAGAGAGTTTTTATAAAGATTTAAGCTCACCTTTAACAAGGGAAATCCCGCATTGGTGGGCACGTGGGCTAAATGTCAGGTTATCTAGTCTGGTTTGCTGGTGATGGTGAGTTCGAGGTTAGAATCCCGGACGGGTGTGCTGAAGGCTTGTTAGCCTAAAATGTTTTCAACTCCTCCCAACAAGTAAGTGCGGGTACATTTATTCTAAATTATACATTCCTCATCCCTACCATTTTAAAGTAAATACTCCTTTAGCATGAGTTCTGCTAAACATTTTTTAAATTATAAATGTTATTTTATAGTTATTGGTTTTATTAATGGAAAGTGACAGTTAAATTTTACATAACTTGACTTATGAATACATGAAAATTGTTTTAGTTGCTCTTATAACTGCTTAATGCGTACAAACGGGTAGTAAGACGCGGTGATAATAATAATAATATAACCGCTAAAAAAGAATCCTTACCATTTAATAGGGCAATAAAACCTACAAGTAAATGAGTATATTTCGAGTTCCAGTAAATAGATATGTTATTTCAACAATGAAATTAATAATAACACGTGTTTTCAACAAGGAGGTGATGGGGCTATTAATTTTTAAATAAATTGATTTATAAGAACCTCCACAAAATAAACCTTGCTATATATTTGTGAATTTGCCCAGTTCATGAATCGGGCAAATTTCTACTCATTCCGTGAACTTGCCTCTCCTCTTGACCATTTCACGAAATGGGCAGAAAAAAATTAAGTTCATGAATTGTTCAGCCAGCACTTATGCTGCCCAGTTCATGAAATAGCAAAAAAAAAAGTCCAGTTAATTAATTGCTCAACTATTGTGCTACCCATTTCATGAACCGGGCAGCTCCAATCATTAAACAATTCATGAACTAAATGAGTTTTTTTGCCAGGTTCCTGAAACAGACAAACGAAGAACATGCTTTGTATTTAAGTTAATTTAACTTTTAATCGTTTTAGAATATAAGGTTAGGTAAGGTTAGGTTGGGTTAGTTTAATATAATATCTTAAAACGAATTTCACTTAAGCTTGTAGTAGATAATGCAATAAGTTCCAGTTCATGAATTGGAAAAGATTTTATGCAATTTTTGTCCAGTCCGTAAAATGGTCAATCAAAGAAGCCATGAAAGGAACAATTTCACTATTTGGGTGTGATATATACATGAAGATCATATGAATGTTGACATCGTTTAAATATATCTGACACTGATGGGTATGCAGACTAAATGACGAACTCATTTGGTCTGATCTGCCTGCTAACGGGAAGTATGCGTTTGGGTGTACTGAGGGTATTTTTTCTTAAATAGCTTATCAATCTCCCTCCACGTAAATGTGGGTACATTACTTTAAAATCAATCTTCATCATCCCCAATACTTTAGTGTAATTAGTACATTTGCGTATAACATATTGAGTACTTTAGGAATATAATTTTTTCAAATAAATAAGACATAGAATTTGACCAGTTTATGTATCGTAAATCTTATTTGACGTTGGGATTAATTGAGGAACTTAAAATTTAGTTTGTAGTATTAAACTTACACTTTACTTTATGTAAAATTCTACCGTCCACATCCCTGGTAGTGAAATTAAACGCAGCTAGCCCAGACGGGTACTAAGACAAGCTGTTCCCCAAATTATAAATATTAGAAATGGAACGATTATATTCTTCTTTTTGTTATATTACTCTCACTTAAATTAAAGCTAAATAAATATGTCCTCTTGGGGAAACTATGGTAGAATTCAGGAAGGAGCTTCTATAATAACTAAACATTTTTTTTAGGCCAACATTGATACATACTCTCTAGCACTAGGAGCTCGAAAGTCGTACTTGATAAAAAAGTGCGTATTCTATCCCTATATTGAGCTAGTTCTATCCAGTCCACCTCATTACATCCTATACCTATCTTTATCTAGTTCTATCCAGTCCACCTCATTACACCCTGTCCCTATCTTGATCTAGTTCTATCCAGTCCAACTCATTACATCCTATACCTATCTCGAGCTAGTTTTTATCCAGTCCACATCATTACATCCTATACCTATCCCGAGCTAATTCTATCCAGTCCACCTCATTACACCCTATACCTATCTTGATCTAGTTCTATCCAGTCCACCTCATTAAATTCTATATATATCTTGATCTAGTTCTATCTAATCCACCTCATTACATTCTATATCTATCCTGAGCTAGTTCTATACAGTCCACCTCATTACATCCTATACTTATCCTTGGCTAGTTCTATCCAGTCCACATCTTTACACCCTATCCCTATCATGAGCTAGTTCTATCAAATCCACCTCATTACACCCTATCCCTATCCTGAGCTAGTTCTATCCAGTCTACCTCATTACACCCTATCCTTATCATGAGCTAGTTCTATCCAGTCCACCTCATTACACCTTATCCCTATCCTGAGCTAGTTTTATTCAGTCCACCTCATTACATCCTATCCGTATCCTGAGCCAGTTGTATCCAGTAGACCTCATTACACTCTATCCCTATCTTGAGCTAGTTCTATCCAGTCCACCTCATTACACCCTATCTCTATCAATAGCTAGTTCTATCCAGTCCACCTCATTACACCTTATCCCTATCCTGAGCTAGTTTTATTCAGTCCACCTCATTACACCCTATCCCAATCCTGAGCGAGTTGTATCCAGTCGACCTCATTAAACCCTATACCTATCCTGAGCTAGATCTATCCAGTCCACCTCATTACACCGCCTCTTTCAAGTTCATTCTAATGTAATCCTCACATCTGCGTCTAGGTCTTCCCATTGGTTGCCAGTAAATACGCTGAACATTGTTATAGATACTCCCATTCGTGCTGCATGTCCTGCCCACCGTAATCTACAAGACTTGTTTATTCTAACAATGTCTGGTGACGAGTACAGGGCCAGTAACTCGCTGCCGGGTCCCGGATTCTTAATTACATTACATATTTGTTGGTTTGTCACGTACAACGCCCCTAAGTATATGAATGTATATTTTATAAGTCATTTTTAGTAATTTAAGATTTAAAGACCACATTTTCTTTGTTTGCATCCCTTTTGAGTCTTTTAGGTATTTTTGGGTCATTTTAAGACATTCGTGTGTAATAAGTATATTTTTTAATATCATCGATATTTTATAAATACAAATGCTCAAACATATATTTTTTAACAATATGGAATATGAAGGTAATGTAGGCAACTAACTTTATATCCTCTCTGCTTGTCTGGTTGTAAGATACACATTCCTGGTGAGGCTGTGGCTAGACTGGAGAGGGTTGCGTTGGAAGAGGGTGGCTGCTACTTCTGAAGCAGATATTTATAAATCAATGTTATATTATCATAATGTAAGAGCTTAGTTGTTAAAGGATTTTCGTTGCATTTTAAATTCAAGTGTGTGTTTGATTTAGTCGTGTATATTTATTACGAGTTCTTGTTTATATTTTTATATTTAAATAAAAATATGAAGTCATTTTTTTAGAATTTTATGTCACTTTATAGGTAATTTATTTAATATTCTTAGGTCATCAAACTTCGGGCCTTGCTCATCATTAAGTTGCCTCCATTTTAATGTATTATTAGTATTATTCAATAGGTATAAAAAAAATTGACTGTTGAAATCACATGACCCTACGTATGAATATAAAAATAATAGTTTTGGTAACTTTTATACATGTCAAAAACTGTTTCTAGCTATCTAAATCGTATTTTATTTAAAATGGTTTGTTTCTCGACTACCTAACAAGTAGGCCTTACAACTCGGCGGCAATAGAACCCAAACAAGTTGTACGACTACCGCCGTTCCGTGTCGCATCAACCTCTAAAGGTTCTCAATGGCGTGTTCCCATCCTTACGGAGCGCATGGGAGAGTTCAATCATGGATGGTAAAGGGGGGGGGGGAAGAGGGGGGGGTGAGAGAATCCAAACTAACTCGCTTCTCGTCTCTAGACCACGTGGCTTCTTCATCGCACTTTCGTGGCTACTCGGAAATAAGGGGCACCTTTCTCAGCATATTACTTCCCGTCCGGGACAACTACAGTAGCCTCATGGCTTCTTTGGTGCTGACTTCTGATAGTCAACATTTAGGTATATACCTAAATTTTGACTGTCAGATGTGACAGCTGCTAAACACATGTTTTTTTGCAGATCATATGGTTCGGCGTAGGGATACATAATTTGGTCTGGTAGCTTTTCAAAGCCATCATCTGTGAGCTGTCAGTCAGCCAGCACCAAAGAAGCCATGAGGCTACTGTACTAAAGGAGTGAAGGGGGGAGGAATTAGGAACGCAGAGGAAGTGTATATTTTTTATACATGTGTAAATAAATGTGTATACTGGGTGAATTTTAACTTAAAAGCTAGGAACATATTCCTTATGAAAAACTAGGAAAATGTGTATAAAGTTTTGCTCTTAACTCATTATTAAGGGATCAATGAGCCGTTTAAAATCAAATGCTTTCACCCTGCTACGCAGCCACCAAGGGCCTGTTCCATGGCCAGCACTCTCACCAGACCTGAATCCCCTGGATTTCTTTCTGTGGGACCACATCAAAAGTGCCGTGTACAGTACACCCGTGGAACGCGAACCCGACCTTCAGCTCCGAACTGTCGCAGAGTGGAACACTGTCCGAAACACACCCTGGCATGTTTCAAAGAGTGCGACAGTCCAGGCTCTGGCGATGTCGGTGCTGTATGAATGTTGGTGGCCGGCACTTTGAACATCTGCTGTGCTAAGACACGAATGTTTGCACTAAGGGTTGTGGTATAAGGTTACCTTCTGTACATTGAGTAATAAAAGTACATACTTCTCTTCAGTTACTGTTCCCCTACTCGTTTGTTACATTGTTATAAAATTGTTTAGTCTTAAGTACATGATTTTCAAGGGCTCATTGCTCCCTTAATAATGACTTCAGAGCAAAACTTTATACACATTTTCTTCCTAGTTCTTCATAAGTAATATACCTCTAGCTTTTGTAACATAAGTTAAGACTCTACCTTACATATATATTAATAATATATATAAATATACAAGTATATTTAAATTTATGTATGTGGATATATATATGCACATATATTCATAGTCTATATAAAAGCAAGTGCTGCATATTACTAACCTTTCGGGTTGTACGTATGTGTACTAGTTACAGTAATGTGCTAAGGATGATAAAAGTTGAATTTAGAGGGAGTG
This sequence comes from Timema genevievae, assembly GCA_902155825.1. Lineage (NCBI taxonomy): Eukaryota > Metazoa > Arthropoda > Insecta > Phasmatodea > Timematidae > Timema > Timema genevievae. The sequence goes on along the minus strand of CABFWO010000649.1, from coordinate 199,677 downwards.
TTACCGAATTTGCGCGAATAAAGAAAGTAGAAAACCATTTAGGAAAAAAAAAATCCAAAAACCCAACTGGGATTCGAACCCCCTATCCACCCGGCATTTTCAGTCCAGTCTATTATTATTATAATAATTATTATTATTACTACTATTAACACCACGTCTTACCACCCGTTCGGGTTATGCGCACTTACACTAATATATAATGGTAGGGTGATTGTGAGATTAAATGGAGGACCTACAGTTTAACGTGGGATCCGAACCACGGTGGAGGCCTGGCACTCTACTCATTCACAAGTTGTGATTAATACACGTCTTGTCAGGGGTGAAGGAAGGGTTTGGCAATCAGATAAATCTGTGGCGGGACCGAGGATTGAACCCCAGACCCCCAGCACAGAAGTCCAACATCTTACCCCTAGAACGCCAAGTCACCCTTCCAGTCTATTGCGAGAGTGACGCCTTATAGCATTCAACCACCGAAGTGGGTCTTAGCCAAATAAAATATCTCAGTACACCCTGCCGGGATTCGAATTCCAACCTCCCAGTCACCGGTTCAGATCGCTTATAGATAAATTTCATAACTATCTTTTTTATTATTGACAATGTTCTAAAACTTTAAACTTTTTTTTAAAGATAGTGTTTACATGGGTTAACTTTATTACAGATACTTTTTTTTGGCAAGAGTCCTTTGAAAACCAAAAGAAGTTTAGAAGACTAAATTTAATGAATAGGGATGAGAAATTCATCATAGAATGTATGCATCTGAGTTAGTATTGATATAGGACGGAAAAAAAACTGAAAACTAATTGTCATAAATAACTCCTTAGTGCACCCAGCCGGGATATGAGCCCCGACCAGCTGCTATATGACAAAATAGATTAAATTCATATCTAGGATCTTCAGACAGCTTGCTCAAGGTTGTGGGGACAATTTCTATGTTAGGTCAATATTTCACATTACAAAAATCTCGCTATGGTTTTAAAATAATTTTCTTCACTCTAAAGTCGGATTTTCCTACGAAACCCGTTATTTTAAAACTGGAAACTCATGTTGCCACGATGGCAGGGGGAAAAAACATTGTATTTACTATACTATTTTAGCCCATTTTATTAACAATGTAAAGATAAACTAAACAATATTCCATAAATAAGCTTTTGATAACTTTTTAAATGAGCAATTGATAACTAATCAAATAAGACATATTTCTAGAGTAATAAATTATAGTGACTTCCAATCATTGTTGTTGGCCAAAAGTGGGCTTCCTAGAAAAATGTGGGTTTAGCTACATTTTCATTTTCTTAGACGCTTATCAGACAGAGTTGTTCAACCTCTACCAGTAATAAGTTCAAGGACAAAGAATGGGAAGTGATTATTTTTAATAATCATTTCAGTCTTTTTCTGTAAAACCAATTGAAGTCATTTGTTGGATATTCCAACAACCCAAGTACACCAAACTATTTTAAACCCTGGACTATCGTGTCAAATTCTAGCACACTGTCGCGCGACATGTTGGTTAAATAACTGCCCAGTCTGACCTATATATCCTTAAGGCAATCACCTCATTCAGCGAGAAAGTATTAATAATTCTGTCAAGCCAGATGGTTTAGAATGCAATTGTCTCTGTTGCTTTCTGAAACTACTACTCTATTGTGTCTAAGATTATATTCCCTTTTGCCCTTCACCTAAAACCCCCATTTGTAATGTTAATAAGAAAAAACTCTCTTCGGTGGCCGCATGGTCTAACGCGCTACTCTCGCAGTAGACTGGCCTACCAATGACGGGGAGATAGAATATCGGTTGGGTGTAATGATAAGGTGACCAATCGTCCTCCTTTAGGGAGGACAGTCCTTCTTTTGTAGGTTCTGTCCTTCCTCAAAAAGTGTCCTCCTATCTGTCCTCCTTTTCGATATTTTAAAACTAATCTGTTAATCTCTGTTCTCTGTATTCAGAGAACTAATGCAGCAGTTGAAAGAGTTTTTTCAATTGGTAATGATTTTTGGACAAGTGAGAAATCAAGATTGAAGGTTGATACTCTAGCTGCAGCACTTACCGTAAAATTCAATATGAAGGATATTTCTTGCTCCGAAATTCCCAATATATTGTTAGAAAATGATATATTGACAAAAAATATTCATTCAATGGAAAAATACTTGTTTAATTAAATAATTAAAAGGGATGTAAGCATAATCAGTGTATTTTTGTTTGAATTAATAAAATGTTTCATTTATTTACGTTGTACTTTTTTCTTAAAATTTTTCGTCCTCCTTTTCATTGTAAAAAAATTGTCACCTTAGTAATTAGGGTGGTTTTTTCTAAAATAGTTTTCCACTCTTCCTCCACGCAAATGTGGGTACACTTCCTCTAAATTAATCCTTCCTAATCCATAAAGCCAGTAGCGTAATTAGCACATAAGCGTATAACCCGAACGGGTCGTAAGACGTGGTGTTAAAAAAATAAGAAAAAGGGGAAATAAAACTACGAAGCTTCAAGGTAAAGAAAAAGCTCGTTGCTAGCTCTCAAATATCTTAAAATGTTCTGTTGTGAGCCTACTAAAAAATTACTGTGTTTATTAGAAGAAGGCTATATCTATAGCCCTGTTTCATCAAGACTAGTTTCCTATCACCGCAAATCTGCTTAGAAAGTCGTTGAATATTAGCTAATATCGCATTTTCTCAAATTTGTTTCTATTAATAAAACTCAAACTACATGGTTGCAAAGGAAAAAGAGCCCTGTTGAATTATTTTGATTTTATTTTGGTATTAATAATATTTTGAAATAATGCATATTATAGTAAAATTTTTCGTTGGAGCTGTATGTCTGCGCGGCAATTTCTTACCACCGAGGCAGCACCTTTAACCAAACCATTAACTTCATTCACAACCTATATAATATCATCTTGTGTGTCCATAAATTTTGTTTATATTGTAAGGATAGAAAATGATTATCTTGCAAAACAAATTATTTTATAGTTTTGTAAACAGAGTTTACGATTCAACGCAACTCATACTGCCTATAAAACTGACTCAGACGCAGATAAGTGTGATGAAAAAGGCTTTTATGAGCAGGCCAAATTGGTTAGCGATTTATCAACAAACATGAGCCTCAACAAATTTTACACAAAATTAAGTTTTGTTTAAATTTCTTGTTTCAGGAGAATTCTGAGAATATATTGTTGACCTCTATAAGAAACAATGTCAAAAAAAACTATTTTTGAAAAATTAGAGAGATTTAGTCATCACTTTGTGCATAATATGTATAAAAAATTAATTAGTGCGGCTATTCTAAATCGACCAATGTTCAAACCGCTGTACAAACAAGGGATTACATCCTAAAAATATGTTTTGTTAATTAATTTAATTTATGAATTTAATTTTATATAAGCCAGAGTAGTTTATTAATTTCCTTGTTTATACATTAGGATAATTTACGAATTCAGTTGATTATGATCTATGATGGTAAATTTGCGGATTCACTTGTCTATAGTAAATGTCAAATGAATAGTAAGGGGGTTAAGGAACAGTTCACTAACACTCCCGTCAAATGGGGTTATAACCGAAGACAACCCATGAGCTCATAACGCGAAAGGGAGGAAGGAAGAATTTAATTGTAAGCGCAGCTGTATGCACTTGAGTAGCGGACAGACCGTGACTACGTGATAATTATCACAGCTTTTATCAACATCACACACAACTGCTGACGTGCTGATAACACCAGAGCTTTGGCGCATGCGCTCATAGCACGCGCAAGGTGAGGTATAGAGAGAGCTGCTATTCATTGGCCGTGACTCGTAAGCTAATCGAGGACCTTCTAGACAGCCATACCCTTTGTTCACTGATTACGACGTAGAAATTACAATCCAATTTTCATAGTAAGGGCCATTAAAAATATTTTTAGGCAAAAATCTTTAATAACTTTCTATGCCAGATATGGACTTGTATAGTGTAATTTTAAAGGACTAACCCTATATGTCTATATATATATACATATATTATTTATTATTTTAATGGTGTGTTTTGTATTAATTATATATATATAAAATTAATACAAAAACACGCTATTATTACATATATAGATATATAATACCATTATTATATATATATAAAATACCATTATTATATATATATAAAATACCATTATTATATATATAAAATACCATTATTATATATATATAATACCATTATTATATATATAATACCATTATTATATATATAATACCATTATTATATATAATACCATTATTATACATAATACCATTATTATACATAATACCATTATTATACATATAATACCATTATTATACATATATAATTAATACAAAAACACAATTAAAATAATAAATAATGTCAATATTTACCGCAAATTTTTTTTCATATTCTCTAAAATATTATTCTACCAGAATCCTGTTAGAGTTCACAAGATAACTATACCTCAGTTTTAGCTACTGTGGTGCTGACTGACAGCTCACAGCTGACTTCTGACGGCTTTTAAAAGCTACCAGACCAAATTATGTATCCCTACGCCGAACCATATGATCTGCAAAAACCATGTCTTTATCAGTTGTCACTTCTGACAGTCAAAATTTAGTTATATACCTAACTGTTGACTTTCAGAAGTCAGCTGTGAGCTGTCAGTCAGCACCACAGAAGGTAAAACTGAGGTATATTACACACTTAAGTGTCAATGGCCACGTGGGTTAAGGCGTCAACCCCGTCTGACCTGTGACGGGAAGATCGGGATTCGAATCCCTGCCGGGTGTACTAAGGTTGTTTTGTCTTAAATGTGTTTTTATAGCATTTTTTTCTTCCACGAAAACGCGGAGTAGTTTAATTTAAACATTTTATTTCCTTGTTTTACCTCATTAGTGTAATTAGTGTAAATATAGCCTAGGAATAGTAAGACACGGTGTATAAAAAATAAAAATAAAATACGTCAACATTAACTCGAATTTTCCAGTAGTTGCACAACTCTAACAAATTATGACTAAAGAAGGTTTTTAGAATAAAATAACATACTTCCTAAGTTAAGTAATAATTAGGTTTATAAAAACACTAGTACAACTATAGTTCATCCTTTTACTTAAAAAAAAATACCCGCCTCGGTGGCGTGGTTAGCTAACGTGCTAGTCGTGCTGAGCTATACCGCCGAGGACGGGGAGATCGAGGTTCGAATCTCGGTTTGGGTGAACTGGGGATGGTTTTTCCTAAATGGTTTTCCACTCTCCCTCCACGCAAATGCGGGTTCACTTCCTCTAAATTTAACCTTCCCAATTCCCAATCCATTGGTGTAATTAGTAGTTAAGCGTATAACCCGAACGGGTAGTAAGACGCGGTGTTAAATAGTATTATTAAATATTATTACTTCACTCAAAAGACTATATTTTCATAGCTAGGAGCAAACTGTGCGAAAACCGATGCGAATCCTGACCCCTGCAGATGCCTCTCTGCTCAGCAGTGCACGCTAAACATTCAGACAGGTTGAAGTAAGGACGGCGCGTTTGTGGAGCGGAAAATACTGCCACGTAGTTTTCCGCTAGTGCTCAGCGCTACGGTACATGAACATGACAAAAAATAGGAGTAAAAATATTTCACAGACGTTCACGTAATAGTGAGTCGCACACCATTACGAGAGTATACATCTAACAATAATAAGTAGGCCTACTTTGGTATATTTCTATGATTACACTTTAATTTAAGGTGTAATAAGCTTACTTATCTAGAGGGTGTACTTGACCGCCGAGGACGGGGAGATCGAGGTTCGAATCTCGGTCGGGTGAACTGGGGGTGGTTTTTCCTAAATGGTTTTCCACTCTCCCTCCACGCAAATGCGGGTTCACTTCCTCTAAATTCAACCCTCCGAATTCCTAATCCATTAGCGTAATTAGTACTTAAGCGTATAACCCGAACGGGTAGTAAGACGCGGTGCTAAATAATAATAATAATAATAATAATAGGGGGTGTATGTACAGTAGTGCAAAGTGGATGGTGAAGAGCCGTTGACCATACATCTCAAGATAATATTAACAATCTTTATTTATAAATGAATTAATTAAAATAATTAATATCGTGATAGTAGTCAGTTCACTGGGTAATTTAAAAGGAGCATCACCACAGAGGATAGTGGAGGAATATCACCAGTTCACAGGGTAATTTAAGTTCTCATCAACATAGAAGGCAATATAACGATATCATCAGTGAACTGGGTAATTTAAAGTATTGTAAACATAGAAGGCAATGTAACGATATCATCATTGAACTGGGTAATTTAAAGTATCGTAAACATAGAAGGCAATGTAACGATATCATCATTGAACTGGGTAATTTAAAGTCTCATCAACATAGAAGTCAATATAATGATATCATCATTGAACTGGGTAATTTAAAGTCTCATCAACATAGAAGGCAATATAACGATATCAGCAGTTAAACTAGGTCATTTAAAGTATCGTAAACATAAAAGGCAATGTAACGATATCAACAGTTAACTGGATAATTTGAAGTATCGTCAACATAGAAGGCAATATAACGATATCATCAGTGAACTGGGTATTTTAAGTATCGTCAATATAGAAGGCAATATAACGATATCAACAGTTAACTGGATAATTTAAGAGCGAATCAACATAAAGATCGAGTGTTAGAGTTTCCAGTTTTGTATTTTTGATAGCACCTAATAAGTATCTCTCAATTAATTTTAAAACATTTTATAAAAGTTACTTGAACATCCAACTTTTTTCTTGGTGAAATACAATATTTAAACAAACTCACTAACAGAAAATTCAACACAAAAAGTAAACCCATAGTTAAGAAAATAGTAAATAATGATTTTCAAAATTCATTAAAATAAAATTTACAAAACAGAGCCATATATCAATACGTGGGCCCTATACAGTTTAAAATAAAATCTCAGTTACTAATTAATTACCTCCGTACATGAATACATTTTACAAGAGCGCACAGAGAATTGAGTGGGTCTCGTTAAATACATTCGTATTTGAAAAGGGGGGGAGCTTGGAAGGAGGTTGACGCCTTTTCCGCAAAATAATTACTTTTATTTGTGTGCTTTATTTATTTTTATTGTTTTTGTGTGCTTTATTTATTTAAACTATGCACATGAAAAAAAAAATTCTCTATGATTAAGCTACATTATTCTTATCTTTATAATAATAGATCCCTTTTAAAAGAACCTTGTGCAGAAAATAGTGCACACTTCCAGTTTATACATGTGTGTTGTGACTACATCAAGGGGCAGTATGTAATAACGTATAGTAAATGGTTAGTGGCCCGATAGTGTAGTTCCGAGCACGACTTGATCTTTGCTTTGTAAACTCAATTTTTAAAATACCCTATTTAATTATATGATAAAATGTTTTAGATTTCGCGTTTTTTAAAATACTTTCCTCTGAAGCGTTCCCCCAGCATCTGTATCGCGTCAAATACATAAACATGTTTGTCACAGCTTCTTTGAACAGAGTTGTTATGAGGAATGTTTATTATTTGTCCGGTTGTTGAGGAGGAATGCCAAGCAGGAATAGGCGCGTGTGATTGCGACACAGAAATAATAACCGGGAAAAACTTTATGATCAAGAGATCTCAGCGATTCCTTTTCATCGGCTGAGAAACCCCGGAGCTTTGTCGTGGTTATTTATCTCAAGTGAATTGGCACCAGTGCTCACACGGTCTAAGGCGTCAACCTCATGATAGACTGCATTTTCAATGACCTGGAGGTAAAGGCAAGAATCTCAGCATGGTACACAATATATTTATCCACATGCGGATGAATTTCTTCTAAGCTGCCCTTCTTCCCTAGATTGTCTGTAAGTATTAAAACGTACAAATAGTAATTAATAGTTATAATAATCGATTTATTTGAAGATGAGCTCTGTCGTACACACTATCTCAGTCGATAGTCGCGTTTATCTTGTTTGAATCCCGGCAGGGGTAAAAATGTACCACTGATCACGTGATAAATGAAATATATCCATAGATTGCGCATTTTATCTCGACTTCGATAAACGGTAAATAAAGAAGGAAGAATAGAAGTAAGGAAAGGTGGAAGAGAATGGAGTAGGGAATGTAAAGTATGTTGATGATTTGTGGTTGTTTAACTAAAGATATGTAAGGACCTTTATATTTGACTAAAACTGTTAATGATTGAACTACAGGGCTGCCTTTAGTAGACGTGTAACACTGGGCAAACCTCATTTGCGGGGATTCCAGTTATCTTCCTTCTCCCCACCCCACTTAGAATAAATTATAATTACAAAAAATATTTTTTGTTCAATGTTATTAAAGTAATTAGCACCCATTTATCATTTTAAAAAACTTGTCACGCTCACTAAACATTACTACAAATACTAAATACTACACGTGACTAAATTACATTACCCACACTCCAAGTAAAATTTTGAAAGTAACACAATTAATAGATAATTCACCTGTGCCACTTATAACACTAACACAAACGCAAATAAAATTTTACTCTTAAGTAAATTACAACGGACAACGGAAAACTGTGAAACCGGAACAATAAACGCAAAACAATTAAAACACGAACACGACTGTCTGGCGGTTCCCCTATACAGGGAGCCTACTTTAAGAGCGCGTCAGCAAAAATTCACCCCACCACCAACTTGTTTTTATTCTCTTCACCTAAGCAAGCAATAGGGTGTGAGGGGGGGGGGGG
>CABFWO010000649.1:116681-185205 GCA_902155825.1 Timema genevievae | reverse complement strand
AATTTATATGTAATAAATTATATTTATAATAATTAGTCAATATAATTACTTATTTTTAAAATCAGGTAACATCTTTAAAGATTTTTTTTTCATAGCCCTCTGCCGGGAGACTTAGAACTACCTAAAAATCATCACAAGCCGTTCTGTTTAGGTATAATGAATGACGCCTGCGACTGTAAATGAGGGTTTGCAATTCCGACAGCACTCTGACTTGGTGTCATGGGTGGAAGCACTCTGACTTGGTGTCATGGGGGGAAGCACTCTGACTTGGTGTCATGGGGGGAAGCACTCTGACTTGGTGTTATGGGAGGAAGTACTCTGGCTTGGTGTCATTGGGGGAAGCACACGTGTGGACAAGAATTGGACAAGTCAAATATATTGCCTGGTTAAGAAATAACAAAGAGAAACATTTAATTTGTTTTTAAATAAAATCTTGGGACGAGCCAGATATAATCTTGTGGTTGGCCCTACGACCCCAGTACTAGATTATTGATGAGAACGAGATTGTGGCTTGAATCTCGGTCGTGTGTTCCGAGTGTTTTTTTTTCTAAATGGTTTTCCTCTTTCTTTCCACAGGAATGCGGGTACATTTCCTCCGAGCTCAACATTCCTCATACCCGACACGTTAGTGTAAATATGCAGATAACCCAAATGAGTATTAATAAATGGTGCACGAGAAAATTAAAATCACCACCAGCATTGCATCCAGTCGGGATTGAACATCTGTATTCAGCGCAAAAGACAAGTGCACATACCACCCAGCTAGCTTTCCTCAGCATCCAATAAAAATCCATGCGGTTCCTCAGCACTAATTCTGCGCGTGTTAATTACCTTACTAGTTGATTTATTTTAATTTTAGTAAATGATACAATGTCGACTGTCAGCGTTGTCATAAACCACGCTCATTATGTGCGGTGACAATTCGTGAAACATTGTCTTATTTCTCAACATGAGATATTATACCTTGAAGGTTAGATTATCCGCCAAAAGTTAAGGATGTGGTTTATTGGTAGCTGGCTTTGGAATGCGCTTAAGAAACATCTGTCTTTAAGGTGGGACAGCAGGGAACGCGAGTTAAGATATGTTTTTTATATAAAAACTGCAAAAACCCTTATTTTTGGCTAATATAAATCAAATAATTCTCTAGTAGAAACAGAGTTTAATTTTCTTCACAGGATGACCTAAACATTTGTGAAATATCTTTCAAGAGTGTCCTGTAATTTAATAAAATCTTTTTTTCTTCATTTAAAAAGTCTCCTATCTAATGCTACAACGATCATAGGAAATATTCAATAAATTATATCACCATGTGATTGATTAAAAAGTCACTAATTTTAGTCAATCTAGAAATATTTTATTCACTTTATTATTTTACATAGTTTACCGAAATAGTATTTCGTAAGTTATATGATGAAATATCTATGTGCTTAAAAATTGTAAGCTTAGCCCCTTCAATTAACTGTAAAGTTAAATCAAAAATATGTTTTTGGGACTAAGTGATTCATGCACGTATGCACGCATGGGGTCTGAACACAAGTTCTTCTAATTTGGTTTTCCGATAGTGGGTAGGTTGGGGTTCAAGCCTCAGCCGGGTGTATTGAAGGGTGTTTTTACTGAACTTTTACCCACCCCCATGATTTTTCTACTTGGGTGGATTTAAAAGCAATCTATTCAGAACTGGTGAACCTTTTGAAGAACGCGTATCTAATTGTATATAATAGGAGAATGTCTTATTCATATAGGAACTTTTAACATCACAATGGAGTATTTCAAGACTGTTGTAAAATAATTTGTTCAAATGTACTGTACGTACTTGGCCTGTCGAGGACCCTTCATTCAGTATTTGACAGCGCTCCCTCCTTCTTTGTCTAAAATATTCATTCGCAGCATCACTTGGTGATTTCGTTAATCATATGCGCTACACACAGATTCAGACAAAAGGTACATTCTTCGTTATTTAAGAGGGTGAGTCAAAAAATATTTGGGAATAATTGAATGTGCCCATAAAATGTTCTCGTGGGTTAAAAAAATCTTCTGGCGTGCCAAGAATATCTCCTGACGTGCCAAGAATATATCCTGACGTGCCAAGAATATCTCCTGACGTGCCAAGAATATCTCCTGGCAAGCTAAGAAAATATGCTGGAAAAGCCAAGAAAATCTGCTGGCTTGCCAAGAAAGTCTCTTCACGTGCCAAGAATGTCTCTTCACCTGCCAATAAAGTCTCTTCGCGTGCCAAGAAAACCTCCTCGCGTGCCAAGAAAGTCTCCTCGCGTGCCAAGAAAGTCTCCTAGCGTGCCAAGAAAGTCTCCTCGCGTGCCAAGAAAGTCTCCTAGCGTGCTAAGAAAGTCTCCTAGCGTGCCAAGAAAGTCTCCTCGCGTGCCAAGAAAGTCTCTTCACGTGCCAAGAAAGTCTCCTAGCGTGCCAAGAAAGTCTCCTAGCGTGCCAAGAAAGTCTCCTCGCGTGCCAAGAAAGTATCTTCACGTGCCAAGAAAGTCTCCTAGCGTGCCAAGAAAGTCTCCTAGCGTGCCAAGAAAGTCTCCTTGCGTGCCAAGAAAGTCTCCTCGCGTGCCAAGAAAATCTACTCACTTGCCACATGAGACACGCGTGCCATAAGTTCGCCAACCCTGAGCTAGGATAACAACCACACTCGAGTGATTCCCTTCAATCTAGCTATAAATTCCCGACTTTGGCCATGCGCATGTGTTAAATAATCTTATCTCCCTGGAGATTGCTCTAATAGATGAGGTGGAAGCTACTAAGGAAGCCTCTCGAGGCCATAAGCGTAACCTTGGTGGTCCATTCATACAGAAAGATTTATTTGCTGTTCATTCATATTGTGCGTTGAACTCAGCTCAATCACTGTACAGATAATAGACGGATGTGTCTATGGTCGAATGGGTCACAATTAATTATTTGTGTTTATGTTCGACAAATTACAAGTACAGTACATGAGCACACAGAAATCTTGGATTGAAGACGACAATTTAGAGGTTATTACGAACAACATATAATTTGTTAGGATTAATGAGTCCGAATATAGAGGAACAATAGTAACTGGTAATAACGATTTCAGAGCGGAAATTAGGAAACTAATACGGTCGGGAAATTTATGCTAGTACTCGGTTTGTGCCCGGTTAGTAAACTGCTAACAACGCCCCTGTTGTGAAGAAATGTAAAACTTAGAATATACAAAACAAATATCAGCGGTTCTTTAAAGTTGTGAAACATGGTCTCTTACCTTACGTCATGACGAGAAGAAATTTAGAGTTTTTGAAAACATAGTGTGTATTTAGGAAAATATTTGGTCCAAAAAGGGATGACGATAATGGAGAGTGGAGGAGGTTACATAATTAAGAATTACTTTACGTACATATATGTATATGTACATAGGCCCTACATACATGCATACAGTGACAGCTGCAGATCACAACCTTGACGTATGAATGCGAGAAAGTAGGTTTAGTAACTTTTCCAGCCCTATGAAAATTTAACAGTATCTTTAATAAAAGTGTTATGACTAAAAATTAAATATGGGACCAAGTATACAATTATTTAAGGCATTTGAGACTTATTTTTTTATTCGTTGGTGTAACATCAAGTCTATCTTATTCCGAGAGGTAGAGATGGAAAGGTTGGTTTATAGAAGGTGCATTCGGATTATTTTAAGGAGGAAGTTAAAATAAACCTTTCTACTATTGCAGCATTCGATTGAGATTCAAAACTAGACTTTCCCATCATCAGCAATTCAGTTTATCTCTATCTGTACAGCTTAGACCACGCCATCAACAGACAATAGCGTTAAAATAAAACTATTTCAACTTTATAGCACATTATTGTGTTTTATGTCTCCAAACCACGAATTCATTCGTTTCGAGGAGTCCCACCCGACCGATTTTAATATTTATTTTACTGAAAGTAGAGGATAAGCCCGACATTTTCAAATTTCAAAAATAGACAAAGTGGAAGTTACAGTTTCAGAAAATTACCATTTATTTCTATGTCAATTTTCTTGAATCAAACCGATTTTAATCTTCTTTTATTAAAAATAAAAGCATTTACTTCGAGGGTTATATTAAAGTCTATACAATCCTAATTAGTGAAACCGCAGTTAAAAAACCCATATTATCTCCACAGTTCTACTTTTTCTTTATTAAGTCAACAAATCCGACCGAAGGCTTTACTTCCTCTTCAAGGGAAGTCATGCTAAGTATTTTTATCACTCAAGTAAAATCCGTCAACCCTAGTTGGGTTTGAACCCAAGAACATTGGGTTTTAAGGCCAATCACTTTACCCCAAGTCCACCTAGGTCAACACATTTCTGTTATACCGATATAAATAAAAGCTTTCCTATATATTTAAAATGTACCGCATGATGATTTAGATTTTAAAAACCTCAATGGTATATATTTAATACATATTAAGACAATTGTCAAGAGATATATTTAATTATAATAATTATTTAAGTCTAATGCATCAGTGGAGCAGCTAAATAGTGATTAATAATATATTCATCTTAAATGTCATCCATCCTTCAGTCGGAATTGAACCTGGGGATTCTGGCTTGAAGAACTGCCTGTAAACAATGACCTTGATCTTGTAAACGAACTCGTGTATTTACCTTCTTTTTTTTAGTTTCCCTATGAACAAAATAAAAGTATAAAAATGAAAAGTTTACATTATGATGTGTATTTTGCAGGAGCTAATATATTGATGACACAATCACTTGTCGAATGTAAACATGTAGTGTGTTGTTATCGATTGCCGTACTTACATATTGGCATCGTCTACTTAATGTTTAGCGCACCTGTCTTCGACATGTGTTACTAAAGAGGCTACTTTTAGAGTTAAATTGCTATATGAATTATTTGTTATATTTTATGTCAGTTGCTTTCGTCATTAAAACAATCCATTTCAATTTTATGAAAGACTTTTTGAAGTTTGCATTAATCTAATTAGTTGTTTCTTAAAAAAAAAAAATACGATCACAAAGTTTTTCATATTTCCTTCATTGATAAAAACTTAATTTCGCCGTGATTGTTCAAACCCATCTTTGAATTCCGGTAATTGAAATTTGAATAGTACATGGGTTGACGTAAATATTCCACTCAACTCTACTTAGTATGTGTGTCTACTTTACTCCAATTTCCAAACGAAGGGCCTTTTAGAAAAAACAAATGTTTAATTTTGTGGCCAATATTGATATATTTAACATTATTATTACTATCATTATTAGTGCTATTCTGTATGCAGTGATAACTATCAAAAGTAACATGAATATCACGTGACAACATGAGAACGAATACATGAAAGTATAACTCTTTTCTAACTGTCAGAATGAATGAAAGTACGAACATATTAGAATAGTTTAAATAATTTTTTTAGCTGTCAGATAAGGCTCTTCCTATGTAAATTAGACCTTATTTAGCCCATGGACTTTCGTTATCTAACGTTCTGCTAGGTTGGTTTCAAACAGCGAATATAGTATGTATGCGTTGTCCGACTGTCTGTGTCATTCGGTCACTCCGACCATATGGAAATCATCCTTAATGTATGAAGATTAAATCGTTAGCACACAGCCAAAAATACGTAACAAACGAACAAAAAGGAAAAAAGCATCATTTCTCAGTTTGATTTATGTTTAGGTTGGACAGACATAAATACAAAGAAACATTTAAATAAACGTTCTACCAGATACAAGGTGATCGGACGTTCTCCTTTACCGAGACACGTAACCTCTGCCCGGTGTTTGAGAGGAATTTTCAAAAACTTAAAAGTTAATGTCTTTCATTTTGACTAAATAAATAAATTGGTCATTTTTTTGGGTGCTATTTGCAAAATGATCTTTCATTTAAAATTATGTCATGAGAAGAAATTTCAATTGTTACTATAAACCCTCGTGCGTTTTCGTCGGAAAGCTCGCCGAGCGCTGTTCACGTGATAGAGTGTGTTATTTCTATTGGCTGCGTGTATGCAGTCAACAACCTTCACAGTGAGCGTTCTGATTATTCACCTTCCTTTCTGTATCGTGCGTCCTAATGTTTTCTTCACTGTCCTACATTTTGCGAGTCCTTGTCTTCCTTTGCGTCAAAGGATTATTCATCCTGTACCGATGGTCACCACCATTCACAAATAAATAAAAATTACACCTTTCTACGGAATATAACTCGGGAATTTTGATTTAGTGCATTAGATCCCTACCACAGAGCTATTCATATTGGCTACATGCTTCTAATATGAGTGAGACTTACCCTAAGTCCAGATTAACTTGAATATTTTAGCGTAATAGCATTATCACGCTAACCGAATGGTTTCATGTTCGAGTTCCGTGTTTGGAGGTTATTTTTCAACATATGATTAAATAAAAACCTAGACTAACAGGAAACTTTAAGACTGTCTCCGATGAAGGTGGGGTACAGGTAGATTTAGAATGGTTTTATTCCCTCTAGTTTGCTTATTGAGTGCACTTTAAGTAGCTCTGATAAAATAGGCTAAATAAAAATATACTAGATATTCTAAGCAACAAAACTGTTTGAACAAATATAAGTCCCCTTTTAAATTTTTTAAAAATAAATACACACTTATGGTGAGGTGTAAGAAAAAATGAGTTAAGGGCACTATTTTTGCAGTTTTTATATCAAATTAATGTTTTTGTTTTAAAGAAATCAAATATTTATCCATAAAATACATAAAGTTTAATTTTCTTCACATGGCGACCTTAACAGTTATTGAATATCTGTTAAAGGTGTTCTGAAATTTAATGACAACATTTTTTCTTCATTTGAAAAGTTTGTCTTCTAATGCTACTATGCTCATGACAGATATTCAAGATATGTTAATATCACCATATGAAGAAAAATTAAACTAAGTTTTTACAGGAGCAATATTTTATTTGTTTCGGCAAAAAAAAAAAGGTTTTTTATATAAAAATTGCAAAAACGCCTTTTCTCGCAAAATAAGTTACAAAATGCCCCTGAGAGTTCATACAACTGTCAGTGTGGTCATAAAAAACCTGTTTCTACAAACCATTGTGTCCTATTGCTAGATGGGAATGCTTCCAAACTGTTCCAAATTACTCAATACTTCCACGAACTAGCCTACCAAGTCCTGAATCACTTATACCTACTGGTACAGTGATGTAAGTTTGACCACAACCTCTCATAAATGTACTTTATCCCTCCTCCCCCTTAAAGAGAAGTGAGACGCAAAAGGCATAAAAAAATAGCAAAATTTTTAACTAAACATGGTTCCAAAATAACTTTTAACAATAAATAATTACGCTAGGCTGTCCAGTGTCCAAGTATATGGTAGCTTACGTGTGCATCAAATCAAATTCAAAAAGTAAATATTCAAAAATACGTTTCATAATATAAACAAATTATGACAATATAAATGTCGCATAAATTATAGCCAAATGGTGTACAAGCATATAGCCCGAGTGGGTAGTAAGACGTGGTGATAAAACAAGTTAAAATACTCACAGTTTTAGAAAAATAATTTTAAATTAATTCAATCGATAGAACCAGATTTTAAATTTATGCATTTCGTTTCTTCTGCAAATATTTTAGTGCGAGCAAAACTACTCCATTGTATCCCATGTTGACATTTCGAGTAAAGCCAACGTACGGTTTGTTGATGACAAATAAGCTTATACAGTACTAATTTTAAGCCGGTCCATATTTTATCAAATCGGAGTGTATTTAGTATTTTGGTCATGAATATGACAGGGCACCTTCTTTGATTGTTATAATAGAAAAAGCAAGCCGCATCTACGCTTTACCGTCCCAGTACTTTAATTGTAATTCTAAACATTGATTTTGTTGTTTGTGATTTTTTTTGTTTTATGCTGATGAGTTCTTTCAATACGGAAGTACAGGTACGTCTCCGACAGGAACTTTCAATGTACAGTACGGACAAGAATGTGTAAGTTACAACAAACAAGTGAGCATTTTGTTCTCTTCTCTTAGAACAAAACAGGCATCTGTGTTCATTTGAAATGTATCTCAATGTATACACATTCTCCGTTTGAAGGACAAATATTGTCCATCCTCGTGGCTGATAAATATCAGAATATTGTTATCAATAATGAATTCCGATACCTTAGCTCAGTCGGTAGCGTGTCTGCTTACTGAGCTAAGAGTCCCGGATTCGGTTCCCGTCATGGCCGATGGATACATCTCAAGGGGTATGTAAATTCAGAAAAATATATACCTATATAGGTAGATATATTTTCTAAATTCAACCTTATTATTTGATATAGTATTTTGGAAGTTATTTATTTATATTTAAATTACAGAATATGTACAACTTGCATTATATATATACCAGTCACTTTTGAAGTACAAATTTGAAGAGATTATATCTGGGGGTACGAGAATAAATAAGGTTGAATATCACTGGACTAGACTGATGATGACAGGGAGATTGTGGTTCGAATCCCAATCGGATGTACTGAGGGTTTTTTTCTTAAATGGTTTTCCACTTTCCCTCCACGTGAATGTGGTTATACATCCTCTAAATTCAAACTTCCTCATCCCCAGATCATTAGGGTAATTATACTGCGATTTAAACTGCTTTAGAATCCGCGTGGTGGGTAGGCTAGGGAGCATAGTTGCCTCATAGCGGGAGTTTGCGCGTTACTACTATGCAAGCATACTCGGTGACTGTCAAGAAATTTGGCAACGTGCATCGTTTGCTATGACAACTACTCTTCTCGGATTGGTCGAGAATGTGACGAGCCTCCACTCCCCACTCAGGTTAGAGTGACCTCGATCCTAAAGCAGTTTAAAACGCAGTATAATATATAGGTGTATAACCTGAACAGGTAGTAAGACACGATACAAAACAACAGGAATATAATTAGATAATCTTATCAAGTCTAGTCTCCAAGGCTAATTTATCTAACAACACCAATACATTACTAATTGTATATTATCGTTCTCACAAGTTCATCGCCTTCAATAAACAGTTCTACATTAGGGTGTGTTAGAAGCGAACCTTCAGCCCACGATCGAGATGTACCGACCGAGCGGCCACCGTCTGCTGGCGAAGTTAGTACCAACTTCTGCTAGTAAAGGTCATGCCACTACAACGAATCTTCTGGCCATTAATCTCAGTTTTCAAGACTGGATCAGTTACTTTTTTATTCAAGTAACTCCTGATTTTGTCCTCACGAGACTGAGTTGATTCCGTTCCAGACCCACTGCTTTGCATAAAATCTGGAAGCACTGGGGATCGAGCCCAGGACCTCTGTATATGTATCAAGGCATTCCGACCAGCAGACCACAGAGGTGGTAACGAAACACTCTTCATATATAAATTCCATACTAAATTATTAAAACCATTTAACTAACTTTCAATATTCAAAAATAAGTCATCGGTAAACTTACAACAAAATAAATTTCCAGAAAAAAATAGATTCTTTCTTATTATGTAAATCAATCGCCAGTTTTTAACAAAATCCTTAAAGCCATGTGCCATATTTTAAATATTCAAAAATCAATCATCAGTTAACTAGTTATATATCCATTTTTCTTTAAAATAAATTATACATTTCCATGTAAAACACTTCTCAGATAACCATTTCAAGACTTCAACAACCATTATAATCTTGAGAAGAAATAGTTCACTATTAAAATACTTTTTCTATATGAAAAAATGTAAACTAATAAAAACAGTCTTTTGACTTGGAACTGTATGAAAACAATGTGGAAATAATGTAAAATATTGTAATGCAAGTGTTAGAGAAGGAAGCTAACCTGAAGGAATATTTAGGCTAGTCCTTGACAGAAAACAAATAACCGCCTCTCTTAAGTTCTCCATTCATACACGTTTCACACTTACATCTTCTATCCACTTTCACAGTACATTTTATTTTTTATATTTGAAAATTTACTACCTTTAAAAACACATTAAACTTCACACAAAAACCCAGAAAAGATTGGCAGTAAAACTTGAGCAGTTGAGAAATAAATAAAACTTAGTTAACGACATATAATATGTTTATGGACTTACCGAACGCCTTTTATATATATACCAACTATAGTTAGATGGGCATAAAAAGAGCCATATCTGGATATTAAAATAATTAA
The DNA here is from genome assembly GCA_902155825.1 of Timema genevievae. Taxonomy (NCBI): domain Eukaryota; kingdom Metazoa; phylum Arthropoda; class Insecta; order Phasmatodea; family Timematidae; genus Timema; species Timema genevievae. The sequence goes on along the minus strand of CABFWO010000649.1, from coordinate 175,117 downwards.
TAAATCTTACTTCCTGTCATCATACGCCAAGTGATATGTTCTGCAGCTATCGACTTTGAAAGGTGGTGTCAATTTTGACAGTTATTAAGACCAATAGAATATAATCTGAAGTGATGACAGTAGGTTTAGTTATTGTGAAAACTGTCAGATAAGTTTTATATATAATGATAATATTCTAACTAGGTAATTCAACTCAAATCAAAATTTGGTGGTTTTTGTAGAATTATTTAAAAAGAGTTGAGAATTATTTTACAACATAAAAATGCACACAAAATTAATATACAGTACATACTGACAAAACTCATTAAAAAAGAAAAAATCCTTAGTATTAATATTGCTTTCATTCTAGTATTCTTTATTTGCTTTTCAATTTGAGGTCCGACTATAAGTTTAATAGTTTATCCAACATGGCCCTTTACAGGTTCTTACTTAAGAGTTCATTTTAATTAGAGAAATTATTAAGTATTTAATTTTGCTGCTAATAAAAACTCGTATTATCAATTTTGTCTACACTAAACTGTAGAAAACCTGCCTTCAATAATTCCACTTTGATATATATTATAAGATATTACCATAATGTAATCAGTCAAGGTAGGATTGTTATCTTTCAAGGTAAACGAATTGTACAGTTTAATCTAAAGATGGTAAATTAAATACTAATAGGGACTTTAAACCTAGACCATGTAGGCTATATATGCGTGTGTGTAAGTATACACCAAGCTAAACATTTATATTTTATATGGTTTGACACCTTAGTTCAGTCAGTAGCATGTCTACCTAATAAGTTATGGGCCCTGGGTTTGATCTTCGGAATGGCCGAAAAATGAATAATTTGAGAAAGTTAAGTTTCCTCTTTTACAGTGATGAATAAACGACGAAGACCAGGATGTTGTGTCTTTTGTAGATTTAAGTTAAGTTATAAGTCATTTATAAGTCATTCTGTTAAGAAAGTACCCGTTAAATACCTCGAATTAAAAAAATATTTAATATGATTTTAATGAATTGTGAATTTTGACTTCTTTTCATATAAAGTTTTGATTTTTTTTTAAATCAGCATCTACTAGAAAATGTAATATTCTGTTTATACCGGGAGCTACACATGTTGGCTTTAGTTTACCGATTAATTGGTGAATTATAGAGATAAAATTGTAGGCTGGGAACTATTATCAAATCGTTTTACTGATAATGACTTATCTTGGTGTGATAGTTAACTCGAATTTGGTTCGGTGCGATTGAGGTAAAATGTTATCATGATTTCATTTAGATACGAGTATCTGTAGTATAAATAGGCCTATCTAAGAAAATATTTTACTGAAATATGTTTAATTTTATTATAAAGACGATGCGCTATAACGATTAGGCCTAAGTAGTGTTATATTTAATGGTTTTTTTTGCACAGGTTATACAAAATATATATTTTTGTTTTTAAAATGATGTTAAAATATGTTCTATAAAAGAGTTTGTTTTGCGAGGGAAAACACCCTTGTTTTAGATGTGTTTATGGTGTTTTTTTTTAACACCGCGTCTGACTCCCAGTTTGGGTTAAGCACATATGTACTAATTACGCTAATGAGTTATAGATGAGGAGGGTTGTATTTATAGTGGTTCAATGATTTTAAATCATTACACTTCACGAGCTATAAGTGGTCGAACTTGATATTTTATGCTTTTTGCTTACCATTGTAAAATAGTTTAAATATTAATATTATTAATATGTATGGTAATATTAATATTATAAATATTTTATTCTATACACCTCATATGAATGTCTAATTTTAATAAATTTCAGTACTAGTTACTTTACATTAACAATGGTACGCAAAAAGCGTATAATAAGTTTGACCCCTTATAACTCGTGAAGTGAAATGATTTTAAATCATTGAATCACTAGTTATAGCTTATAATTATAGGCCTACACTTGTTAAAATTGTGCAAAATATTTTTGTTGTAAAATGACCAAAAGGATTTGAGTCAGTCGAGGATTAGAGAGTACAATCTTTAGTATAAACCTTTTAAAAATCAAAGGCAAATAAATAATGTATAAGCTCATTACTGTATCAAAGTTAAACGTCACTAAGATTGACGCACTTCAGCTTTAGCTTTTAGTTGTACAGAAGGTTATTGGGAGCTTAGAGAAAAGAAACGTCGTGATATTAAGATTTGATGTATATTTTAAAAAGCCTCATACCATTGAGTAATATAATGCTTGGTCTTAACAGCAATCAAAGAAGCATACATATAGGTTACACTGTCAATATTCTAGAACTGTCAAATATAATACAAGAAACTAATGAAATTTAATTGAAAAATAATGCATGTCATTATAATAGTATTCTGGAAGATAGAACAATATCGGATAGCTTAAAATTCTTATTAAAATTACTTTCATGTATCCATACGTCAAGTCATTTGATCTGTAGCTGTCACTTTCGATAGATAATATCGATACCTATAAACTAACAGTAATTGTGTATTAAAATACTACCAATTTCGAGCCACATAAAATATGTTTGTATTTTCTAAACCTCTCTTTCTCCAAGAATTCTTGTTAAGTTATACCTACTCCACCTGCCACACCCTTTTTTTCGGCAGTTTATCTTCCGTCTTCGCTCCTCTGGTCTGTGATCAACACAACCTAGTAACCTTATGTTTTGCACGGAGGTATTACATCGTCCCAAAGAAGTCTATATTTATCTCACTTGTAAGTAGCTGGGTGATGGTCACCAATTACTGTAATTATTAACGACTGACTATCTCTAGTCGGCCGTTACTCGGATTACAACATACACCACGACAAGTTGTGTCCTCTAGGTCATTATCGTACCAATTAGAGACTGGTTTAGTCGATCGGTATTAACTAGCGGTTAATTTATTCGCGTATTCGTTCAAGATTCACCCTTCAGGCCATATCAAATTATTTAATCTTTGTGGACGTAAGAACAATAAAACAAGAATGCGGTTGTGTTATGCCCATATGTTGCAGGCCTACCTACGACCCACTTCAGTGATAGAACTGTCTAAGGCGTCACTCGTATTAGACTGGCTTGCTAATGGCAGGGAGATCGGGGTTTAAATCCCTGTCGGCTCTACTGAGGGTGGCTTCCCCTAAATGGCCTCTCATTTTCCTTCCACGCAAATATGGGCAGACTACCTTTAAAATTCTTACTTTCCTCATCCCTACTCCATTAACGTAATTATCATAATATTCGTACAGGCAGTAGCCTAAGACGTGGTGATAAAAATGTAAGCCTACGTATACAGGGTGTCTCAAGAATGGAGTGCCCGATTCTGAACTGAGAGGCTTATGGTTGAACCCCAACAAGATGCACTGAGTGCTGTTTTCCTGGTTAATCCAGTCTATTTTGAGATTTTGGTGGGCACGTGGAATAATGCGCTAAGCTAGTCTGGTCTGGTTTGCTCATGGCAGGGAGGTTGAGGCTCGAATCCCGTTGGGTGGTTATTTCAAAAACTCATCCCGCTATCCCTCCATACAAACGCGAGTACACTTCTTATAAAACTCTACCTTTATCGTGCAAATACATGGATAGCCCGAATGGGTAGTAAGATACGGTGTATTAAAAAAAGTTATCATGACACCCCTTTGTCTAATGACGGATACATGAGTACAGTCCAATTCATGTATAAAATACATACAAACACATTTTTTGCGTTCAAAGTTGATATATTTTACTATTTTATTATTTTAATTTCAAGATATTGATTTTTTTCTTTCAAAACTGGCAGCTGTAGCTCACATGAAAGTAGATGTAGTGACTTTTCTGTCAGATAAGGTCCTTCCTATGGAAATTGAACTTCAGCCCGTGATGACACCGTCTGCGGTTTCGGAACGTCTTAAGGTGGGTATCCACTAATGCGTATCCTCGTATCGTATCGTTGTTGCCTATCATCTAGTGATACGATACGATGAAACACTCTCTGATATTTTTACTTTCTCTCTATCTTACATGTAGAGAAAGTATGATGATCGTCAAAAAAATCGAACTCGAGATTTTGATGAATCTTGACGTTTCATGACTCCCTGAATCCGAAAAAGTGGTTTTTGAATTTCCATCTGTCTGTCTGTCTGTCTGTCTGTACCTCCAACTAGAGCCTAAACTATTTTACCGATTGAGCTAAAACTTGATATCTAGGGTTTTCATAGGGTTGTCCCACGGGGTTTTTGGAATTGGATATCTACCTCTAAAATTAAGGGTAGTTTACTGAAGGGCAAAAAGAGAAAAAGTCGATTTTCTCAAAATCAGCTCTAACGATTTTGATTAAATTTCATTTATAAACATTAATAAATATTACAAACAAAATGGTTACTCTCAATATTTCGGCAAAATGGCTTTAAGGGCTCCGGTCTGATGCGTCAATTAACATTTTTTATAATAGCTCCGAAACTATTTGAGATATGAAATTACTTATCATTACAAATATGTATATATATTTATAATACAAATATTTTATTCGAAACATATTTTTATAAAATCAATAACTGTCAATCTATACGCAATTATATATTTTTTTTTAACTTTTTGGACATTAAAGTTTAAGTATTGCGACCGTAAAAAAAAACTAACCTGAAATGTTGATGGATGTCGACGTCTCATGACCCCCACAACCCTAAAAAATAGTCTTTGCAATGCCGTCTGTCTGTGTGTCTATAAAAACTTAAAATTAAGGGTAGTTTACTGAAGGGCGAAAAGAGAAAAAATTGGTTTTCTCAAAATCTGCTCAAACGATTTTGATTAAAATTCGTATCTAGGCGTTGATTAAGATTATAAATAAACTGGCTATTTTCATTTTCCTATGAAAATGATTTTTAGGGTACTTTACAGAAGCGTTAATTTCCGTATCTCCACAACTATTTGAGAAACTAAACAACTTATCATTGCAAAATTGTAGGACTATTAGAAATAAAAAACTTTTATTTGACATATATTTTTATAAAAGCAACAGTTTCTGAGATATTTGCAAATATATTAATACAATTTTGTGAGCTTTAGTTGTAAACATATACTACTTAAGTCTTAACGCAATAATTCTCCAATGCCATAGAGTAATTAAATATAAGTATCTAAAAAAGTATGTTATTTTTCCTTAAATCTCTTAGGAGAAATGTTTGCATAGCAATGATCTATCTCCATTTTAGACTCAATAGTCAATATTTACATTTTTTATTGGTCAAAATGTATAAATGAATAATTAAATATCAATGCGATGACTTGAAGATCTGCAACACCTTATAAAATGTTAAAATTTTAACCAGAAATTGAAATTTTAATACGAAGTGTTGACCCTTGTGGAAGACATTAAACTGTTTGAAATGTTCTTAGGTGGACAAAGATGCGCCTCTTTTCTCATTGATTCTATATCATTGTATATTATTTTATGCGTGTTCTTATGTGGAGTGGTGAAGATACAATGTACATTATTCCGTTCATAAATCTTACGAGTTTATAGAAAGAGAAAGTCTGTGCGGTGCGCCGTACCATTTCATTTTTCATATCATCACTGCGTATCTATATTAAAACGGAGGGCACGATACTACGATACGTATCGAACTTGAGTGTTCAGTTCTAGTTATTCTTCAGCAATGAACACATCTCTGAAAATAGCAGCAGCCTCTTACATTTTTATTCATTATTTGATATTGAAAATAAGAAACGAAAATCACATAGATGGTGGGTGTCAAAATGATATGCAAGCAGGTAGGTGTGAGGTAGAACAAGTTTATTGGCTGACTTAAATTTCCAGTCTGTCATTAGAATGTACAAAAATTTCACTACGATGCACCCAAATGATTTTAAGTTGTTATCTTCAATTGAATCCAAAATTTCTTAACACGATACTACATGTATGGTTCTATAATTCGTATGGTTTCCTACTTACTCCAATATATTGTATCAAAAATATAGTAATATAAACAATCAACCAAAAACTTACTAGCAAAAATCAAATCTCTACACAAGGTTTCTGCTGGGCCTCTTCGACAGGAATGAGCGTGCAACGCGGTAAAATGTTAATCCCATCCACATATGTTTCAACCTGGTGCCGTATCATTCCTTTGATGTGACGGTGAAAAACCGACAAATGAACTATCGCGCCCCTTGCCTATCTTTGCATCATATTATTTGATAAGCAACGATGACACGATACACTGATATGCAACAAATGGATACCCGCCTTTATATATCCTTGGCCTTGTAGTAATGTTGCTCCTTTCATTCGCCTTGGCAATCGCTCAACAGTCTGGAACCGGAGAACAGATTTATTAGCTACTAGCTGTCAACTTGGACTCGACGTCCTTATCAAAGTTTCAGCTGAAAGTCTATAACGATATGTCGTTTATTTGATAGTCATTTTTTAGTGAGTGATTTATTTTACTTTTAATCAAAAGCTGTGAATCATTTTAAGTTGAACTTGGTATTGATAAATGAGGTTAATTGGTCGAAAAATGCTACATATATTGTTAGAGAAAGGTTAAATCTTTATTTTTTTATTTATAATCTGAATCTTTATTCGACCTATGGGTCCGAATGCAAATCTCAGAAAACGTGCTAGACATTCAAGATAAACTTATCTGCGTAGACAGATTAATTTTTATTGGTAAAATTTATTCCAACTCACCTTTTATTTTCACCTCTTATTATTATTACTACTATTATTATTATTGCAATTATGTGGATTAAGTCTGAGTTCGAGTCTAAGATACGTCATTCACATTGAATTGATTAATAGGCCTAACTTAATGGTATGGAGTTTGGTTATTAAGTTTGTCCAAGAATGATAACCAGGATTCTAGCTTTAAAAAATGTCAGAATCAAAATGAGATAACTTTTTTGCTTTGAATTTTAGTATATATAATTTATTTATATCTTATGATATTTAATCTTCCTAAATGATTTCAAGGTATTCGAGCATTTAAAAGCTACATCTCTAAATTTGATATATTCTATACTGTAGACACTTTAGTCAATCTAAAACATAACTAATCGAATAAATGGTAAATTGACACCTGGACACGAGACTCGAAACCGGGACCTTAGGCTAAGCGTGCCACTGCTTTACCACTGGGCTATTCAGGGGTCGTCCCATGCTCAGGCTCATTCTTCACTCATATTTTAAGACAGAGTCTGTAATGGACGTGTGAATATCATCGGTCACTAAGAGCTATTATCGAAATCACAACCACTGGTGACTCGGTTATGACTTTATGTTGCCAATACTACAAATACAGCGTACATTCCAAGATAATCAAGATGGAAGAAATCAACGCTTTACAATTAAGTATATATTAAAGGTGAATCTTGGGAGGATGAATGATTATAATTATGGAAATGAGCTGTATCTCAATAATAGATTATGTTATCAATTATAAAACATAATTGGTTGCTTATAGAGATAGGATTTTAACTTTATAAATTACGCGTTAAATGTGTCTCCATGCTTTCACGTCCTCTACTACACATTCGGACATCAATTTTCATATTTACACTGGGTTGACGTAAACTACGTCCAGAAGATGTGATGACTCCCAGCTTCTGCGTGAACTACGTCCAGAAGATGTTATGACTCCCAGCTCCTGGGTGAACTACGTCCAGAAGATGTTATGACTCCCAGCTCCTGGGTGATTGAACTACGTCCAGAAGATGTTATGACTCCCAGCTCCTGCGTGAACTACGTCCAGAAGATGTTATGACTCCCAGCTCCTGGGTGAAATCTGTCCCATCTTTAGCAAACTCCGTGGCTTGAGCCAGTGACCGAGCTATACCGACCGACCGACCATTAGCGATAATATTGCTAACATTTGCGGATAAAGGGTGTAATGTGGTAAGCACAATGGACCCTTCAGCTGTTAATCTTAGTTTTCTAGACCACAGCCGCTCTTCATTTGTCCTCGCGAGGTTGTGTTTGACCCCGTTCCAAACCTACTATTTCTCAGAAAAATTCTGTAAGCGCTAGTGATCGAACCCGAGATCTTTGGATCTGTAGCCAGGAACTCTGACCCCTATACCACGAAGGCAGTCATTGTGAGCAAAGGTAGTGTTAGTTACTTCCCAAATTAAGTGGATTTTTAAAAATATTTCCGTTTTATTCTAACGTAGCTCCGCAGGTCTAAAAATTGAGTTATTTAGCCAGGTAAAATATATTCCGACATAAATGGTGACATTGTGTAGGATTCTTAAATTTGAAAATTAAATATATTATATGTTTGACATAATTTCGACATAATTTTTTTCAGTAGATTGAATTTTATATAGACAAATCATAATGAAGAAGCAAACAATCATAAAAGAATTATATAGACAACATAATCGTTTCTGGACCACATTATTGAAATAATTATTTTTATAGGTTTGATCACAATATTCGAGTCTAAAAATGTGATCGTTTTGGGATAATTGTTTGAAGTGCAACGAGATTGTTTTCGTTGTGCTATTATTTATTGTATTCATTTTTTTTATCCAAGGGATGATTAGGGAGGATTGGAATACAGACCTACATAACACCCTTATAGCGACGAGATGTAATTTACATCAAAATAATTGCAAACAGAGCGGAATTTACAAAAATCCTTTACACTAATGGGAAAGGAAGGAGGAAGGTAGAATGTATAGAAAGTGTAACCGCATTTACATGAAGAGAGGGTGGGAATTTTATAGGGAAAATAACGTTACACCTCAGTATACCCAGCCAGAATTAGAAAGTCAAAACCCGACATCTTTATCGTCGTAATACCAGACAGCACAAGACTAATACCTTTGTTCACTTTCGCACCGGTGTGGGTTGTTAAAAATTAAATAATAGACTAATAGTTACATGGTTTCACAGTAAAAATAAATCAAACTTATTTGATAAGATCGCTATTTAATAAACAGATTCAAATAGATAACAATCATATTTCATATTATCATTTTTATTTTTAAGTGGTATGATCAATTGATCATTACGAAATATTTTGAAATGCATCTCGACAGTTTATATGAGAATTAGTCTCAGAAACTTTAAAATTCCAAAATGACGCCAAGAAAATGTTATATTCTAATATTTTGGGAAGTGTTTTTTAATGTCAATTTTTGTTTGATTTTTGTTTTATGATCAGCATTTAAATTTGAGGTCATCCCAAAAGTAAAGAGAAAGGTGTATAACGTTTTCCCGGTTATAAATCATGGTATGTTTTATAGCCTGTCTTATTTATCTCAGTCTCCATTTTTGTGTGCGTTTGGATATTCATAGTTTAACATAATAAACGTGGCCTTCTTTCCAGGTGTAGGCTATACAACGATTAAGGTGGCCGCCTCGGTAAGTGAAACATTGCCGCGCAGACATTCACTCTAACTTAATATTAATTTCCAAGATGTGTTATTTCAAAATATGGTTCACGCCAAAATAAAGTAGAAATATTCCAAATTTGATGAAAAACGGGCTATAGATCTATTCTCTAATAAATACAGTAATATTTTTTTACTTGACTCTGAACATAAAATTTTAAGATATTTGAAAACTGGCAGCGAGATTTCTTCTTTAGCTTGAGTTAAGAAATTTCGTAGTTTTCCTTCCCCTCTTTCTTATTGACATGGAAAATGGTGGCTGTAGGTTAAGAGTGAAAGGGAATATAAGCTAATACTGATTAGAGAAGTAGTTCCAGAAAACGACACAGACCATTATATTTTATGCCGTGTAACCTGACAGCGATTGGAACTTTCTCACTTTCCAAGCCTCCCACCTTAACAGCCTAAAATGATAAATTCATGCAACTACTAAAGTTAAAAAAATCCCAAAACTCAATATTTGCCCCATAATACATTTAATTGAGGTGGGATAGAAGGAAACTCTATTTAAGGTAAATAAGTTTGCACAGCAGGTGAATCTAACACTATAGTGACGGCTTAGACCATTTGGACAATGAAGTGGGCAGTATAAAAATAACTGCTGGAATTAATACGCGTATAAAATAAATCTTGAGTTGGAAAATATAGAGAAGTTCAAGTACCTGGGATGTCTGCTGACAAAGGGTGCCTATTGCACCAAAGAAATTAGGTCGAGGATCACCATGGCCGAGGAAGCTTTCACAAGAAGAGGTTATTGCTGACCAGCAAGTTGAGTTTGGAACTGAGGAAGAAGCTGATGAAATACTACATTTGGAGCATCATACTCTATGGAGCAGAAACTTGGACTCTCAGGAAGATGGAAAAGATATACTTGGAGAGCTTTGAAATTTGGTGCTGGAGAAGACTTGATAAGATATGATGGACAGACAGGGTGACAAATGAATTCCTAAGAAGAGTGGGTGAGAAGAGATCCATTTTGGATGTAATTCTTCGGCACAAGGCAAACTGGATCAGACACATCCTTAGGAGGAACTGTCTTCTGAATGACTTCATAGAAGGAAGGGTTAAGGGAAAGATGAGTTTAGGAAGAAGGAGGATTCAAATACTAGATAACTTGAAGGAGAGAAGAAAATTCTGGGAGCTGAAGTAGGAGGCAGAGGACAGGGTGCATCGGAGGTCTAAGTTTCACTCACAAAAGAAATGGACCTGTCATAAAATAGGACACCTATTAATAATAAAATAAATCTAAAATTATCTACTAAAGCAATATTTAATTTAATTGGCTACATTTTTTTTCTACATTAAATGTAAAAATATGGCCCTTGACCCATGTTCCCTTAAAATGGCGATGATATTCAGGCACTCACCTGCCAATCAAAGCTTCATAACTATTTACTTTTCTGTCAACACATGCATGACAGCATGCTGGTGACAGAGTTTAATTCAAATTTAGATAAGTGACTTCCCGAGCTCAAGACATAATATATTTCTTAAGAAAATTTTGGGATTTTTTTTACCATCGCATCTTACTACCGGGCTATATATGTACTAATTACTCTTACTCTAGTGTGTTAGGGAAGAGGAAGGTTGAATTTAGAGAACGTGTATCTATTCTTAAGTGGAGAGAGAGAGAGAGAGAGTGACAAACTATTTAGGAAAACCACCCTGGGTACACCCAACCAGGATCGAACCTTGATATACCCATCATCAGCAGTCTACATAGTGGCCATAAAGTGCCATTCCATAAGGCTATCTGATTAACAGATGGTCTACCTGTACTCGAAGGCAGGGGTTCCCAAACTGCGCGTCGCGACACCCTGGGGCGTCGCGGCTATAAGGAAAAGCTAAAACTTATGCTGTATAGTGAAATGCAGCATGAACATTTTCAATACGTGTACTCGTTCATATTTTAAAGAATGGAATAAATCACACAAGAAAACACATGTCTACTCTGATTCCTTCTCATTCAGGAATTTAATTTGGTTCTAGTTTTGCATTTTTACATTTAAAATATTTTAAAATATTGAGTGCAAGGACGTCGCACGGAAAATCTGACATGTGAAGGGTGGCGCGGTCTCAACATGTTTGGGAGTCTTTGTTCTAAGCCGTCACTCCCAAAATAGACTAGACTACCGATGTTAGGGATATCAGGGTTCAAATCCTGGTCTGGTATACTGAGAGTGTTTTTCCTAAATGGCTTTTTGTTCTACCTCCATGAAAATGCCATTATAGTGCGAGTATGATGCCTTAAACCATGGGGCCACTGAAGTGGCTTATATTTAAGTCTTTCTATTTAAAGCTTCACTCTAGAAATGTAGCTAGAAATTAAAGTTAAAAAAATACCTTGCTGGTTGCTTTGGTTACCAGGATGCAATAGGCTGAATATTAAATAGTTTTTACCCTTCCTAAAAACTATAAGCAACTAATCAATTTTTGCTCAATGAACTCGGAGCACGGAATATAATTTGAAGGTGTTATTTGAGGTACTTAATAAACCAGTGGGAGCTACTCTTGGCGATAAATGCCGATGAGATCTCACGTAATGACGGCTTGTATCCTGTTGAGCCGGGTGACGCCAGCCAGGTACTCCTGTCTGACCAACATGGAGTGCTGCTGGGTATATACTGTGCCAACCTGCGTCCACAAGATAATAATACCTGAATCGTTGAACCAGGGCCGGTTATTCGGAGGAGACAATAAAACTCTCTTTTATAATATGAAAGTCTCATAAAAAACGTATCCGTACTATTAGGAAGACCGATACAATAATAGAGAGCCAATAGTAAAAGTATTTTGCTACCGATAATGCCACTGTTGAAGTACAATTGCATTTGGTAATTGTAGTGCCAGGATCCAAGTGCAATTGCATGTTGTCACTGGTGGTGCCAGGATCTAAGTACAATTGCATTTGGTCATTGGTGGTGTCAGGATCTAAGTACAATTGCATTTGGTCAGTGGTGGTGCCAGGATCTAAGTACAATTTCATTTGGTCAGTGGTGGTGTCAGGATCTAAGTACAATTGCATTTGGTCATTGGTGGTGTTAGGATCTAAGTACAATTGCATTTGGTAATGGTGGGGTCAGGATCTAAGTACAATTGCATTTGGTCATTGGTGGTGTCAGGATCTAAGTACAATTGCATTTGGTCATTGGTGGTGTCAGGATCTAAGTACAATTGCATTTGGTAAGTGGTGGTGCCAGGATATAGGTACAGTTGCATTTGGTCATTGGTGGTGCCAGGATCTAGGTACAATTGCATTTGGTCATTGGTGGTGCCAGGATCTAAGTGCAATTGCATTTTTTCATTGGGGGAGCCAGAATCTAAGTACAAATGCGTTTGGTCTATGGTGGTGCCAGGATCTAATTACAATTGCATTTGGTCAGTGGTGGGGTCAGGATCTAAGTACAATTGCATTTGTTGGTCAGTGGGGGTGCCAGGATCTAAGTGCAATTGCATTTGGTCGATGGTGGTGCCAGGATCTAAGTGCAATTGCATTTGGTCGATGGTAGTGCCAGGATCTAAGTGCAATCGCATTAGGCCAAAACTAATCTCAGGATACAAATCCAATCTCATTTTATAATGGTGGTTGGTGGGAACCAAGGGCAATCGCATTAGGTCAGTGGTGGTATCCGGTGTCTATTAGAGTAAGGGTGTTTTGGTTAGTCCTGTTGGCTTTGGATTATCTAATATTACTATAATCTTATGTTTAGAAAATATACGTAAACTCATTTAGTAATAAGATATATTTATGATATCTATGCTTCATAAACCGTAATGACTAAGTAGATTTGAACTAATCAATCAAAAGGAATTAAATTAGGACGATGCACAAACATTGGACAAAGGAAAATATTGGAAATGGCGTCGTGCTCGAAGTCGGGACTGACCCAATGACTCAAAGAGACCGTATCAGTTTGCTAGCATTACCCTAACTTACGGCTATGGGCCAATTGGTATTATTTTGTCTCATTAAAAACTAAGACTTGTAAGTATAAATCGGGTGGAGGAAGAATTTATTATATACTCGTATCAGGGGGTACGTGGAAGTTTAGGAAAGCAAAGAAAATATCTGTTTTTTTGCAGTTTTTATAGCAAAACATTTTTTTGGCCCAGATAAATTAAATATTACTCTAGTAGAAATATATAGTTTATTTTTCAATTCCTTAATGTTTTCTACTCTCCCTTCACACAAATGCAGGTACACTTCCTCTAAAATCCTATCTGTCTCGTTCCACCCCATTTGTGTAAATGTGGGGATGGCTCATACGGGTAGTGGTGCAACAAAAATACATTCTCAAGTCGTTCGCTGGACCAAGCTGAAGTTCCAAGCACGTGTTGATTCACATAATGTGTATTAAATTATTCTGGCACATGACTCCACAGACTAAATCCAAACTTGTAAACTGGGCTTTAATTCCATACCAACGTAAATAAGGGGATTAGCAATTTCTTCACTTCTTGAATAGCTTATTATTTCCACTGCCAAATATCTAGTCAGTTAATATAAGAAGGTTCTTGACCAGAAGGACTTTATGATTGCAAAATAGTGTGAGATAGCATTTTCAATATGTTGTTTAGAACAGTAAAAGAGTGAGAATTTATTCTAATATTTCTAGGTCAATCTTAACTAATTGGGTTTAAATTACGCACATTCTACTATTATTGAAACCGGTTTCCGTGGCTGAATACTCTAAGGCGTAACTCTCGCAAAAGTCTAGACTGCCAATGACAGGGAGATCAGGGTTCTAATCCCGGTCGGGTGTACTAAGAGAGATTTTCCAAAACTGTTCACTCTTCCTCCACGCAAATGCGGGTACACTTTCTATAAATATAACATTCCTCATCCCTAGAACCATCAGCGTAATTAGTAGGCATACATAAGCTTATAGCCCAAACGGGTAGTAAGACGTGATGCTAATATATATTAACACCGCGTCTTACTACCCGTTTGGGCTATAAGCTTATATATTATTTATATATATAAAGGTAGGCCTATCTGTATATATATATATAGGCCTACCTTTTTCATCCCTTTCCCACAAGCGTAGTTAAATGCGGATAGTCGGGTCTGGTCAATATTTATACTATTTTACTTTTATATTAGTAATAATAGTAATAATAATAATAATATAGAATATAGAATATTTATATTAGTGTTATTTTATAGGTTTTGATAATATTGATCAAAGATGATATCCACAGTTCAGATGAGTAGTCGTATGAATACGTGAAAGTAGTCTATTAAATGTTCTAGCTTTCATATAAAATTGGACTCTTATACAAATTCTACGGTTATACCTTTGAACAAGAGATAAAACACACTCATAAGTCATAAGATAAACTCTGATACGCAGCTTATACTGATTATTTGTTATTTTTATGATGATACATTTAAAGAACGTTTCAAAGATTGTACGCATACTTTTTCCACTTTTCCGAAATAATCTTATTTTTAACACTACGTTTTACTATACATTCGGATTATACGTTTATATACTAATTACGTTAATGGGCTAGGTTTGAGGAAGATTGAAATTTAGAAGAAGTGTACCAGCATTTGCACGGAGAGAAGGAAACCATTTAAGAAAATTACCCTCAGTACATCCAACTGGGATCGAACCACGATCTCCCCGTCATTGGCAGTCTAGTATATTGTGAGGGTAGCACCTTAGATTATGCGGCCACCGATGCAGGTCTTAGATGATGGTAGCATTTTTAAAGGTGTAGGTTTCGAAATAGACAAAATTTATGGTAATGGGGATCTCGAGGCTCTTTTCTCTACGGGATATACTGAGGCTGTTTATCACTCTAATGCAGATGCATTTCCTCCTCTAAACAACCTCCTTCATTCCTAACTTTTAGTAACAACTGTTAATAATGATGGCCTCAAATATATTTTTTTAAATATCCAGGCTCAACACACTGATCTTCCTGTAAACTTTCATAATTTAATTAAATAGCTCTAAAATATATGTCTGGGTTCAACCCTAAGGGTTGTATTTTATTCTTATTTGTATTTTTTTTTAAATAACTCAGATTAATGAGAAGAAAAGACAGATAGCTCACAAAGACAGCCACAACTTGTAAATTATCACAAGTTCATTCGGTATGGAGTTGAACCCCGATCTCCCCGCCCCCTTGACTGACGTTTTCTGAAAACGAGGTTATATTGAAACGTGACTTACAAACTAACGAAACATAACTGTAATGATGCTATACAACCTATCCCAAACGCCAGTTATTATACTTTTCGTGTACATACTAATATATAAATTGTATTTAAAAAATCTGCACTTAGGATTGAAACAGGATATTCTAGGTCTTTATTCAACCTCCTCTAAACAACAAACACGGTGCTCAGATCTTACAATACTGGTTTGACGACATGGCTGCATTTATAGAGTCCAACTTTTATAAGAAGAAGCTTATCTGAAAGCTAGAAAAGCTACTTGATCTACTTTCACGTATTAATAAGTCAAGTCATGTCAGTAATTGTCACTTTTGATAGATATTATTAATAGCAATAAAATAACACAAAAAATTAAAACGTTATCAATGTTGACCTATAAGAAAATGTGCCTATATTTTCTAAAATGATCATCCTGCCAAAAACCTTTGTGTACTTATGTTTATACGCGGCTATACCACTAGGGCTCAAGACAATCTCCTCAATCAGTATCTTGTAAACTCATCTCAAGGACTGCAAGCACATAAATATCAGCTGCGGCAGCGCATCGCAACTATAATGACAATGGGAGCGGGTGGATATCGAACTGAGGACCACGAGGTCGTTGTCCACACCACGTGACTTCCCCTACCCCCGCCCTTTTTTTTCTCTTTTTCCCTTCCCAACACTACGCCGATTACGTCACGACGTGGTATTGCGTCATTGGAGGAATACCCTCCTTTCGGAGCAAGAGAAAACTATGTGCATTGTATTTTATGAGAAAATATAAAACTTATGACATCTTTAAAATAAATAGTACTCTACACGGCGCGTACTTTCTCGTTCCTTTTCTTAAAATAGAGACATTAGCTAAAAACTCGTAAGATTTGCGAAATGAAATAATATACGTGGTTGCAGATACACTCCACCAAAGAGCCTAAATAATAATAATAATAATAATAATAATAATATTTGGCACCGCGTCTTACTACCCGTTCGGGTTATACGCTTAAGTACTAATTACTCTAATGGATTAGGAATTGGGAGGGTTGAATTTAGAGGAAGTGAACCCGCATTTACGTGGAGGGAGAGTGGAAAACCATTTAGGAAAAAACCACCCCCAGTTCACCCGACCGAGATTCGAACCTCGATCTCCCCATCCTCGGTGGTCGAGCTCAACACGACTAGCGCGTTAGCCAACTACGCCACCGAGGCGGGTAAAGAGCCTAAATAAGACAGTAGACACTGATACAGAAGCTTTGTGATAAAACAAACAGCTTTGTCACACAAAAATCATAGCAATTAACAAATGTCAAATTTCAGAGACCTTTAAATATATATATATATATATATATTTCCTTATGGCCTAGAAGCTATTGGTCTTATAAAAATATATTTCAAATAGAAGTGTTTTATTAGTGATAGTACCACAAATCTACAATGATAAGTTATTTCTTATCTCAAATAATTGCGGAGAAATGATTGAAATAGTAAATTTACGCTTATGTAAAGTACCTCAGTCATTTTTACGACAAAAAAACAAACAAACAAGGGCATTTCTTAAAGATTTCAAAATAGTATATTGATTACAACTATGAACACCTTAACATCAATTAACAATTTTAAGCAATTGGTTTAAAGAACTATATATTCCTGTGTAGCTGGGAGGGTAACAAAATCACATAAAAAAGAGACAAAATTGCATTAATAGAATTAACTTACAGGAGAAAAAGGGTTAGCTTTGTTGTCTACGATGTAATAGACAAGCAAAACAAAATATAATTTGTTAGTGACACCAAGTCTTTAACAACATTTTCAATTACATTTAAAATATTTTTACTTCAATTAAAATTGTACATTTTTACATATTNGGGGGGGGGGGGGGGTAGAATCCGTAGCAACAGCCATTGAATGTATTTCTTTTAGCACTGCGCCTCACCACTCGTTTGGTTTATACGCCCATTTGCTGTATTAGACCCACTTCTGCATGGAGAGAGATTGTGAAATCATTTAAGGAAAAATATCTTGATAGGGCTTAAACCTCAACCTTCCCATCAGACTATATGAACCTGCCATTTAATACACATGATAACACATGTGGGTGATTGTTTAGTCAAAATATTACTTTCAAATTTCGAAAGCCATGCTAGGAAATTGCTAACTCATGTGACAATTACATATCATGCGACCGATCTAAGAGCCTTGAAAGGGGGTGAACTATTTTTTAGGAACTATCTGTGAAGAAAATACCTTGGAGGGTTGGGAGGAGTGAGATTTATTAAGGGTGTAATGTTTTCAGGAACTACTTGTGAAGGAAATAGCTCGGTTGGGAGGGGGAGGTTTTTAAAGGGCGGGACTGTTTTCAGGAACTACTTGTGGATGAAATACTTTCGAGGATTGGGAAGGTGGGCGGATTTTTAAGGGGTGGAATGTTTTCAGGAACTACTTGTGAAGGAAATACCTCGGTTGGGAGGGTTTTTTTTTTTTAAGGGCGAGACTCTTTTCAGGAACTACTTGTGGAAGAAATACTTTCGAGGATTGGGAAGGTGGGCGGATTTTTAAGGGGTGGATTTTTTTCAGAAACTACTTGTGGAGGAAATATTTTGTAGGTTGGGAGGGAAAAGTTTTTTAAGGGTTGGATTGTTTTTAGGAAAGACCTCGAAGGGTTGGGAGGGGGGGAGGTTTTTTAAGGGGTGGACTGTTTTCTTAAACTACTTGTGAAGGAAATACGGACTCTAGCGGGGGATTTAAAGGGGTGAACTGATACTAGGTAATACTTTTGAAGGAAGTAATTTTAGGGGAGGGAGAAAAAAGGTTGTAGGATGGTTTGAAAGGGGTGAACTATTAAAACTGTTTATTAACTTTTAAGACTTTCCTTCCTATCTAAATCAGACTCTTAGCTGTCTGGCATTTTTCCATTATGGTCCATTATTTCAACACGATAGAGATTAGTGGCAATAATACGGTTTTTACACGCATCTCCCAATGAATGAAAGCTAATGGGACGCGAGAAACGGAGGAGACCCGCCACTTGTTAATTAAAATAGTTCAACAGCAACTAGCTACTAGATTGAACAAGAACTATTTATAAACACATAGATAGCTGTACCTTCAACTTCTTGAATTAACAACTTTTATTAGGAACCCTGACACCCATTCCCGTGGCTTAAAGGTGGACGGGTCACATCTGCGGGTCTGTGGGGTCCCATTTTAAATCCAGGTTGAGCCTAAAGCAGATTAATATGTATGTAGCATGGTTTTCTTTAACACATTTTTCTATTGCATTCGTTCTGTACAAATTTTAATTACGCTAATGGAGTATGAATGAGGAGGGTGGAATTGAATAGAAAAATGTAGCCTCATTTACGTGGAGGTTGGAAGAATTTATTCAAGGAAAAAATTAATAGCTTGCTGATATTCAAACCCCAACCTCTCCATCACAGGAAAACAAAACTAGATGAGCCCAACGATGCAGGTTATTAATTTATGATGTTACTCAAGTATTAAAAAAATAAGATCTGGCCCTAGAGTTGATATTTTGGTGTTAGCTAATTCTTTATTACTTTATTTGTTCGCTTAGTAATAGGCTTAAACATAAGTGTTATGAGAATAAATGCACCAGCACTACAGTGAAAATTGTTTGGGAAGGCCCTAGTAAAAATCATATATGTGTGAAATCATCCACAATACATACGGCTGTGTTCCTCTCAATCTAATATCAGCAGTGTAAATTATGAACTATATTCCTCTCAGTCTAATGACAGCAGTGCAAATTATGAACTATATTCCTCTCAGTATAATATCAGCAGTGTAAATTATGAACTATATTCCTCTCAGTCTAATATCAGCAGTGTAAATTATGAACTGCATTCCTCTCAGTATAATGTCAGCAGTGTAAGTATGAACTGTGTTCATCTCAGTATAATGTCAGCATAATAATCTCAAGCTCAAAAATGTTCACGATTACAGTAGATCTACTTTATTTATATGATAACTTAAAAAGATAACCAATGTGCCCAGATTATAAGACCACTTTTTGTGAACACGACGGTAAGTTGAATGACCACTTTACAAAATAAAATAGAATGATAATATCGCATTCGATGTCCTGGAGACACATCTCTCTCGAACCCATTTTCGACATTTCTCGAAGTTGGTTGGACTCGTAACTTAAGACTTCCCAGAACACTAAGGTGAGTGTGTTAATAGGATGCCTGATGGCATTTTAATGAGGTTTAAAGAGCCGTAAATCTGACCGCCTCTCGGGGAACATGTGCTGATGAAGAAAGTGAGGCGCGATAATCCAATTGGGTGTAGAGTGGGGGAAGGGGGATTTGAGATTGTTAACTTACTAAATACTGTTCTGTTTTGCAATATTAATGAATTTTCAAACACTTGGACACAATACATTAGACTTTTTTTTTAATACAAAGAGCCTGTTGCAATGAAAAATAAATCGTATGATATGAGATGGAACGAGAATCTAGCCCTTAGCCGTAAAATTAGTTTCACCAAAATTCATTTGGCTCAAAACCTTTAGTCTGAAATTATTATCATAGAAAGTCACTTATTCCAAAGTAATTTAGCCTAAAGTCATTTGGGCTAGAAATTAATGTTATTCCAAGTCACACTTTAGAACAAATGAGGAGTACCCATTATACTCTTGCCACTTTTTTTTCTAAACAATTACTTGTCATTTATTTCCATATAAAATACAATTGAATTCGCTTGTCACGACAAGACTTTGGTCCAATTGAGTGAGTGCCACCCGCGTGTAGGCACGATTAATGTATGTCATAAAAGAGCACCTGTATTTTTCATAGCTAGGCCACCAGTTAAACTAAGACTACGTTCAGACGGGGCGGATTCATCCATGCGGTTTGATCTGCACGGAAATTGGTAGCTGTTCAGAAGTCGTGGAATCCATGTGGAATATAAAAGGAAAGTTAAATAAAACGTCGTTAATATTTACAAAACCAAAAACTTCACATCTATAGTACGAATAGTACATAGGGTTGGATAGTTGCTGGCCAACTGTTTTTATATAATCATAAATATCTGTGATAATAGATAATCATAAATATCTATAATAAGGAGCAAACCAACAAAGTGCGTTCTTATTTTCCAATGAATCCCCAGCGTTGGCAAATAGTTCCACCAATTCCGTCCAAGCTAGTTTTTTAATTTTTTGGTCAAAATAAGTAGAATATTGCTCTAACAGAGTTTAATTTTCTTCACACGGTGATATCAACATTTGTTGAATATCTGTCATGAACATTAGCGGCATTAGATGACAAACTTTTTAAATGAATAGAAAATGTCATTAAATTCCAGAACACCTTTGACAGATATTCAAGAACTGTTGATGTCACCGTGTGAGGAAAATTAAACTCCACGTTTCTACTGGAGCAAGATTTGATTTATTTTGACCAAAAAAAGTTTTGTACCAGATCAAGGATTTGAAGTTGTAATGTGGTCCCTCCTCCAGGCTACAGTATCGCGTGACTCAAGCTAATTGATAATAAATGAGGGGAAGTGATGTAATTAATGAGTGACTGGATTCAATGACGAAGAAACATGAACGCCACTAAGACGATACCGGCCGGCACAACTGGATGAGGTTTGGTTCCTGTTTGAGCCGGCTCCGTGGCCCAAGGATTCAGGACGTGAACTGCGTCGTACCACCCATCCGTATATTTATATTAGTTGAGTATGGATGAGGTAGGTAAAATTTAAAGGAAGAGTACCCGAATTTGTGTGGAGGGAGAGTGGGAAACCATTTATGAAAACCTCTTGACATTCCCGTCTCCGGCAAACCAGACACAACAAGACTAGCGTCATCAAACGTTTTCCCACCAGTACTAATCATTGCTATAAAAACTTTCGATTTGTTGTGGCATATCTAAACTTTTAAAGTGTTTACATGATTATTTATTATTTGTCCAAAGGTGTAGGTCTATAGTAGGATTCTGGTAAGAAGGACTTTCTAGAAATTTCAAACTTTTTTATTACGATCATCGTTGATTAAAAATTTTACTTTATTTTTTGTATTATTTTTAATGGCTGTTGATATTATTATTATTATTACTATTAGCACCGCGTCTTACTACCCGTTCGGATTATACGCACTTACACCTAATATGTACTGGTACGGTGATTGTGAGATGAAATGGAGGACCTACAGTTTAACGTGGAATCCGAACCACGGTGGAGGCCTGGCATTCCTCACATTCACAAGCTGTGATTAATACACGTCTTGTCAGAGGTGAAGGAAGGGTCTGGCAATCAGATAAATCTGTGCCGGGACCGAGGATTGAACCCCGGACCCCAGCACAGAAGACTGACACCTTACCCCTAGACCGCCAGGTTGTTGATAGTACCTTTAAACGTGACAAGTTTTATATCACATAACTTGACTTATGAGTGTATTAAAATGGTGTTTGTATTACTTTATTTATTATCATTTTTAACACCTCATGTTACCAACAATTCATACTATACGCACATGTACTAATTACGCTAGTGTAATAGAGACGAGGAAGGTTGAGATTAGAGGAAGTGGACACTCAATTGGGGGAAGGGAGGCTTAAAACCCGTTTAGGGGAAAAAAACACACCATCAACATACCCGACTGAGATTTGAAAACAGATCTCGCCATCATCGGCAGTGTAATCTTTTGCGAGAGTGACACCTTAAACCATTCTACCACCAAAGCGGGTATGGTTTCAGTAACTTTCATAACTGTCAAAACCCGCTTCGTTGACTGCATGGTCTAAGGTCTCAGTCTCAAAATATACTAAGCTGACGATGATGGGTAGTTTGGGTTTCGAATCCCGGTCGGGGGTGCTAAGAGTGGTTTTTATTCCATCGTTTTCCACTCTACTTACACACACATGCGAATACACTTGCTCTAAATTTAACCTTCTCAATCCCTAATATTTTAACGTAATTAGTAAATAAGCGTACAACCAGAACACGTAGTAAGCACGGTGCTAAAATATATACTGTCAAAAAATGTTTCTTTATATCCAAATCAGACTGTACATCTTTAAGCGTAAGCGACAAATATTTTGATATGTTGGTTTCGACTTATATTTCCCCGTAGTATATTTTGTCAATTTACTAAGTATCAAATATACAACATTAAATCACTCTCCTAACTTCAACATCTCACGTTAATTTATCGAGATACACATTTTTCTCGCCGCTTTGTTACTATCGAACCTTGTAAAAAATGACGGAGAATCTTATCCTAACCGTTTTGACATATTTACCGTGAACATAACAGATACATGACAGCATCAAGTAGTTAATCAAATTAAAAAAATCATGGAAGCATGAAACACAACTAAAAAAAAAAGGCTCCCAAGAATCATGATGTATCAGTAGCATGCAGTGATGTCTTGACAGATTGCCAATTAGCCAAATAAACCCATAAATGTCAAGACTGTGGTTTGAAACGCTTCTTGGTGGTCCTATTAAGCTACTGGTTTTATTTATGTAGGCTACATTTTTACTTTAGAAACAGGAGAAATATATTTCGAGAGAGGTTTTATATGGAGGGCGGCGCATGTTAAGGTAAGTATTTTTGCATTTTTTTAAAAAAAATAACAAAACGCATTTTTTTTTTTTTGCAAAAACAAAGTATTGTTGTTTTATTTAGTTAAATTTTCTACACATGGTACTTAGATATAAATTTAAATATAAATAGAAAATAAGTACAAAAATTGAGTTTAAAAACATTTTGAAGGTTTATTTTAACATTTAATCCTTCCACCAGTGGACACGTGGACAATGGCGTAGTTATCTTTTTTTTTTTTTTTGCTTTTCTGCGAAGCGAGACTGGGTGTACCAACGAGTTATTTTTTCATGAGAAAATGGATTTGATCTCTTTTGGCTCTTCAGTAAACTACCCTTAATTTTAGGGTTGGATATCTGATTCCCAAACCTCTTCATGGGAACTTTATTAAAACTCTATTTAAGTTTACCGAGTTTTATCCCGATCGGTAAACTGGTTTCGACTCCAGGCCGGGATACAGAAGCCCAGATAGACAGACGACATCGCGAGAGTAAATTTTTCGGTTTCAGGGCGTCACGAAACGTCAACATTTTCAAAGTCTAGAGTTCAATTTTTTTTACCATCACAATACTTCTCTCTCCTAGGGGTCTAGAGAAAGTAATAAAGAAAAATTAATAATTTAAAAGTCCCCTACTTGTTGATGGAAGTAGTCCCTTACTCGTTGAAGTAATGCAAAAACCGGAAAGTCCTCAGCACGAGAATAATTAATCGACACGTTTCGGCGAACTATCGCCATCATCAGAATAACCAAAGAATATAGAATAGAGGAATACCATTAGCATATTATCTTTAGTAAGATTTAAATGCTCCTTATTACTCATCTTCTTAGCACGTTTTCTAAATTAACTGTACATTGGGTCCCAGGCTCGATTCCTGGCATGGCCGAAATATTTATCATCGTTTAAATGTGGGCTTCCTCTTTCACAGTGATGAATTAACGGCCAGGGTACTGGATGTTGTGTCTGTTCTAGATTTAAATTAGTCTATAAGTTGTGTGCTGATTTAATCATTAGGTTCAAAAAGTGCACATTAAGTACTTCAAATGAATGAAAATATGTATGCTTACATTATTCATGATATTTAAAAATACGTTACTAATCCATGAACGTTAGGCCTACTTATTTGTTACAATTTTTTTTTTAAACCGGGAATCTATATGTGTGGTCACAGTATTGACTGTTCTACAACACATGACAATATCTACATAGTTAATACTTACAAATACACGCGTTTATTTATTTGTGAGAATTGAACACAAGGGCCATTAGGTTATCGGGTTATTCAATTTATATTTTTGTTTTCTCATCTCGTCTAAAGTTATTTAATTTTATTTATGGGATGTAACTTACTGTACATTTGTTGACAAAAAAAAAAAGGCTACTCTCAGCACGCAGCCAATCAAGTCTGTTAACATATCACATACACAAACTGCACGTCAACATTTACACACACTAATGTCCTATTTGCGAATGGAAATCGTAGTCGACAAACAAAAATCTTTCTTTCGGACACTACCTGTGTTTGAAATAAGGAGAATACCAGACAAACGCATCGATCTCACCAGTGGTAAAGTGGTCTAATGTGTCAGATTCACCATGGACTGAATTGCCAGTCATGGAGAGGTTGAGATTCGAATATCAGGTGAATACACTGATATATATGTGATTTTCTTTCATTCCTTCTTCAAGAAAATGTTTGTTCATTTTCTGTAACAGACATTCTCTTCATCCCTACCGCGTAGATTCTTTTTTAGCACTACGTCGTACTAACCGTTTGGGCTATACGCGTATGTACTAATTACGCTCATGTGTTAAGGATGATAAAGGCTGAATTTAGAGGAAGTGTGTCCATATTTTCACGAGGAAGTTTGGCAAATCATTTAAGAAAAACCACTTTCAGTAGGCCTACACCCGACAAGCAGTCAAGTCCATTGTGAGAATGACGCCCTATACTATTACACCACCGACGTGGGCAGTTTATTATTACCCACTTCAGTGGAAGAACGGTCTAAGGCGTCACTCTCGTGTTAGATTGGCCTGTTGATGACGGCGCTCGAATCATGGTCGGATCTAATGAGGGTGGTTTTTCCTCAACGGTTTCTAACTTCTCTTCCACGCAAATGCGGCTTAGTTACCTTTTAAATGTTTCCTTCACTTTTATTCGGTACGTCCGGTAGAGAAGAAGTGGGAGTGACCATGTGTGACAGACAAAGAGATGTGTCGTCGTCATACCTCCAGATCACTCCAGCCCTGACAACACCACTGCAGTAGTAGTATCTGTGCGAGAAGACCGTGCCGAACTGTTCCACCTGATCCCACAGGTGAATAACGTTGCACTGGTCGTGAGGACGTGGTTAGCACGAGGACAGTAATTGGACGGTTCCGTCGTCGCCGAGAACACTCAGGTGTCAATCTTGGGAGCGGGCTAGGAAGCTCCTGTAGGTGCACTGTGAAGGCACCTTAAGAGGTAACTATCATGCTACTAGAGCCCCGTTGTGAAGGCACTGTGCGAAGGCACTAACCGGCTACTCGAGACACGCTGTATCGCTAGGCATCTATTAAAAAAACTCCCACAAGTAGGTGCATAGTCAAAGACGTTGATCTTTTCTTGATTGATTTATCAATATCCTGGTTTGTTGTGGTATATGTTTTCTCCTTGATTTTCTTCTTCTCTCCAACTCCATGAAAACGCGGTACTTAAGTTTTCCTCACCCCATTAATGCAAATATACAGAAATCCCGAACGTGTACTGTCCCATTTTCATATGAAGAACCTTATATGACAGCTACTAAAGTAACGTCCAGTAATGTGCTCTGGATCTTTAAATTCTTATATACAATAGCAATACCTATACAACAACACTAAAACTAGTAAAAATGCTATAGTTATTGTATGTTTGTATTTTCTAAAATGCCCTTCCTATGAAAATTTGGCTGAAGTAAGACATTAGGAACACAAATATAGAAACTCTTATATCAAACTTACGGTTGCGGTCACTAAAAATGGATGGCAATATGTGAGACAGACTAAAATATCGGTCCTTTTGTGTGGATGTATGTCACCGGAATTTTACAAATACAATTTAGTTGGTATGTTGATATAGTTTGGTGTTTGGAAAGCGCACTTCAACATTATAAAATTTATTATATATGCTTGACTTTACCAGTATGCCTACCCGTACTGGTGTGCAAGTTGATTAAATAGCAGGCTTGTCCAGTTTGGTTTGCTATAATTGATGGAGAGACTAGGGTTGGAGTCCCGCCTGGACGTACTAAGTATTTTCCTTAAGGTAGGAGTACAGGGAACGAGAGAAAAAGGCAGGGTTTCTGCAGTTTTTATGGCAAAAAATGTTTGGTCCAAGGAAATCAAATTATTCTCCAGTAGATACATAGAGTTTAATTTTCTTCACGCGGTGATATCAACCGTTGTTGAACATCTGTCAAGGGTGTCCTGAAATTTAACAACAATTTTTTCCTTTCATTTAAAAAAGTGTGTAAGCTATGCTCATGACAGATATTCAACAACCGTTGATATCATGTGAAAAAAATTAAACTTCATGTTTCTACTGGAGCATTATTTGATTTAGTTTGGCCAAAAATAATTTTTTACTGTAAAAACTACAAAAACATTTGCCCTTTCTCACGCCCCCTACACCCCCATCATAATGGTTCTCTACTCTTCCTCCACGCAAATGCGGGTTAATTTTACTTTGCAGTCTATCTTCCTTATCCGTACCCGAATAACATAATCAAAACACGTACGGGTAATAAGACGCGTTATAAAAAAAATAAGACGAAAGAAAGAATTCTGTAACAGACGTTGCCAAGACACGCGTGCTCGCAATAATTCAGACAGAAATAATTCGGAGTTTGTCGCCCTTGTTGTATTCGGGAGCTCTCACCTTGCGGTTGGAAGGGGAGGAAGGGAGGAGAAGTACAAAAGAAACATCAGAACAAGAGCAAATTACCGCGCTCCAAGACCCGTTTATAGGTACCAGGTTCGGGTCGCTGTTTTATTCTTTTTTTAGGGGGGAGGTCTTGAATTATCTTTTTTTCGGCATAACCGCGGCCTCTGTGTACATAGCGGTCTTCTGTGGAACAGGATACGGACCACATGAGTAACACAGGTACACAACAGTTAAATAAAAAGGGAGTTCGTCCTATGATCAATTGGTGTTATAAATCACCTGTCATGTTTTTTTAGGGCCGTTTGTATATTGTCCATTCTCAGGGCTTAACCAATCACCCACTGTTCAAAAACTTATCGTGTTTAAAGAAAAAGATAGAAGTTAAAACTATTCAGCGTGCACTTTCCAAACAGACCTATCATATCAGCGCACAACTTAAACTAACACAATTATATTATAAACACAACACCATACATTAATTTATAGTTGTGAAAGGAGATTCCCAAATTTAACCAATTATAGACTTTTCGGCCAAACCAAGAATCCCAAATACGCATCGGTGGCCGTATGGTCTAAGGCATTACTCTATCAATAAATTTGACTGTCGACGGTGGGGAGATCAGGTTTCAAACCTCAATTGAATGTACTGAGGTTTTTTTTTCTAGATGGTTTCTCCTTTACGAAAATGCTGTTACACTTCCTCTAAATTAAACCTTTTTAATCTCTAATACATTAAAATTAGTAAATAGGCGCATAACCCGAATGGTTAGTAAGACGCAGTGCTAAATAAATCAATTCCAAGACCCTTAGCTCAGTAAACATAATCATGTTCTACAAACTCAACTAAGGGTTCCTCGCTCGATTCTCAGATGCGACCGAAAAATTTGTTATTTTTTAAACAGGGGCTTCCGTTTTACAATGATGAATTGACGTCCGAAAGAAGGGTGTTGTGTTATTTCTTTATTTCGAGCCAGGGTTTCCTATGACTTTAGTCGAATTCCCTATACTGGTTTAAATAGAAAGTACACTCTGCGATCAGATATAGAAGTACAAGTGAAATTTTCCTTAATGCTAACTATTTATAAATTGATTAATTTTAATGGCAAATATAATTATTTTTTATTACTGTGTCTTGCTACCTGTTCAGGTTATACGCATAAATTATTATTACTCTAATAGGTTAGAATGAGTAGCATTTTAGAGGTAATCTACCCGCATTAGCAAGGAAGGGGAGTGGGAAAGCATTTAGGTAAAACTAGCCTCAGTAGACCCAACAGATTAGAGCTCGAATTACCCGTCTTCAGAAAATTATAATTAATAAATTAACTAGCCATAGATATAGTATACAAAAGATGTGAAGATATGAGCTAAAACACGTTACATTTTAAAGTGTACATGGGTGTTTATAATTATCTTGACACACAACTAATGGTTATCAGTGACTTGGACAGTAATTGTAGTGAACTCCAAATTAATCATACCCTGCCTGTTTTCGCACCGCGTCGTTATACCCAACCGAGGTAGTTGAAATATTAGCCAGAACTAAAGTACCATTGCCCAGGGGACGCCCGAATGTACTAATCGTACATCCTTTCCGTGGAGGTTCTTTTCATGTTCCGATGATATGATGGTATGAGGGTGTGGAACCAGTGGAAACACAACCTAACTTAAGCCTAATCAACCAACCCTTGGAGAGAGTTGGATTAGTTCCTCTTTCGGGATAAATACCCAAGGTGCCAGACGGGAATCGAACCCGGGACCCCTAGGCTCGTAGCCAGGTTCACTGACCACTACACCATGGGGCTAGTTATTTATTATTTTACCATGGCCATACATTATTCATTCTTCAGAAACGTTTTCAAAGCAATTGAACTTTACGATACCACTCAGTAAACTGTTTATTTTGGCATTAAATGTGATAGTATATAGGCCCCCTTCATTAAAAATAATACTGCACCTGACAGGGAATCGAATTACAAATCTTTGGCCTCCCATTCTCGTGTGATACCGATCAGTTCTTTGAGGCTATTAGGTAGATTTTAGACATAATTATTATTTTCCACCAGTTTGTTAGAATTCACATAGATACAGTCTAATTTTCATAGTAAGAACCTTATTTGATAGCTATAAAACTTACTATATCTACTAATACGTATTCATACGTCAGGTCATGTGATATGTAGCTTTTATTTTTGATATATACTATCAATACCCATCAGTAGTGCAGGAACGGAGGGGTATGGGTGTAAATTTAACCCCCTCTCCCAAAATTGAGGATGGTAAAAAACATCACTTTTACCACCCCTCCCCAAAATAATATAATTAAACTTTTAAATAATGTAAATATCTTGTTGAGGCACGATACAAAGTTCACACTTAGTTAACGTAGTAAAAATAAAATTTGCTTTAAGCACACACTGAAGAAATTTTGAAAACTCTGATAGTGATACCAGCTACATCAGCTACTGCAAAAAGAAGTTTTTCAATGCTTATACGCATAAAAAACTATCTTCGCTCCACGATGAGGCAACCTTGTGTCTGCTTAATGCATACCCTGAGAGGTTCAACAAACTTGGAATTGCAAAACTAGTTAGTGGTTTATAGCTAGTAACGAATATAGGGCAAAGGTGTTTGGAAACCTACTTTAATTTTTAGTTGGGCGGTATCTGATATAATTTTTCTTGATTGGTTTTGTGTGTATTTATTCTAATGTTTGGCATGGCTAAAATAAATTAGAAACATTCACAATGGGAACGTTAAATATTAGGCAGGGCGCACACCAATGAAACTAGTTTCATGAAACCAGTTTTATGAAACGTGAAACTTAAGTTTCATGTAACTATTCAACGTTAAAACAGATAGATGCGCACACAGAGTTTCACGCAACTATAGTTTCATACGATTGCGCAACCGTGGTTTTATGAAACTCGCCAGAACGGTTTCAGGAAGGAAAGTTTCATTTGAACTACAGCCAAGACCAGCAGTGTGCAAGTGTTATTCCTTGACAATGGCAAAAGAAGACACCATTTATAACACCAAATTGGTAGAAGCTATTGAAAAACATCCGTGCTTGTACGATTACAATTTAAAGGAGTAGGAGTGCTCCTAATGCCATCCTGTAGTTAGTGTCCTCCTTCGTTATTTGAGGGCCGACTTTAGACACCAAGTGCTCAAAAGCTGATTTACTCATTCTATAAAATCTTCTAAATTTATCAGGGTCTGCACACAATTCTTTGGCTACTATATAACTGCAGTGTCTCCTATCAGATATAAGAGGATGAACCCAGTACCTTAGCTTTCTTTTTTTATTTCGAAACCACCACCAAAGTACAAACACATCCTCATCATCTGACATCTTGACTGAAACTGAATAGTTTCGTTTCACCTGTTTGCGTGCAGATGTGAAACTGATTTCATGAAATGCGTTTCACGAAACTGGTTTCATGAAACTAGTTTCGTTAGTGTGCGCCCTGCCTTACAATTTCCTTGTTTTTATAATCCCAAAAATGTTATCTCCTATAACAGCACGTGATTATATTCAACCCCCAACCCCTTCCCTAATACCCTGCGCCACTGATACCCATAAAAATAACACTAGTAATATAGTAAAATTTTATCAAATTAATTTTCTGCCGAAATCATACTATAATCATCTTTGGATGCCTGGCATTTCAGTATTATTTTACCAAAATGTCGATTCTGCTTGACCCCCTCTGTGGTCTAGTGGCTAGAACTACTGGCTACAGATCCATTCGTCCCGGGTTTGATCTTCAGAGATTCCAAAATGTATCTGTGAAGCAGTGGGTCTGTAACGGGATCAAGTTTAGCCTCGTGAACACAAATGAGGAGCTACTTTAGTTTAAAAAAAAAGCAGCTACGGCTTAGAAATTTAAATTAGCGGCCGGAGGGCTCTTTGTGCTGACCACATGATACCCTCTATCCACAAATGTAGGTATTATCATGGCTAATGGTGGCGGCCGCTCGATCGGTGTAGCTCGCTTGCAGGCTCACACCACGGAGGAAAGGATGTTGTTATTTTTTGTTTGAATAGACTGTACAAGCCAGTCGACATGCCAGTCTACAACAGGTGTGTCTGGTGAGAGCGGATTTTTGAAGACACTTTAAACAGGAACAGCCTTAAACATTAATTAGTTTATTTTGCGAAATGATTTGTGACCATAAAACTTTGCAGGATTCATTTCTTTTCTTCTTTTAATGAACTAAAAGTCTAGAACTTAAAAGGGGTGATGCCGACTTTACTTCACGTTTTACTGATATAGACTATTTATTTATTTTTGTAGCTATAATTTAAAACTTCAGCATTATTTTTAGTATGTCCTGACCATTACCGTATACACTCTGTTCTAGGGTAACACTATTTTTAGTATGTCCTGACCATTATCGTGTACACTCTGTTCTAGGGTAACACTATTTTTTAGTATGTCCTGACCATTATCGTGTACACTCTGTTCTAGGGTAACACAATTTTTAGTTTATCCTGACCATTACCGTGTACACTATGTTCTAGGGTAACACCATTTTTAGTTTATCCTGACCATTATCGTGTACACTCTGTTCTAGGGTAACACTATTTTTAGTTTATCCTGACCATTATCGTGTACACTCTGTTTTAGGGTAACACCATTTTTAGTTTATCCTGACCATTATCATGTACATTCTGTTCTAGGGTAACACTATTTTTAGTATGTCCTGGCCATTATCGTGTACACTTTGTTCTAGGGTAACACTATTTTTAGTATGTCCTGACCATTATCGTGTACACTCTGTTCTAGGGTAACACCATTTTTAGTATGTCCTGACCATTATCGTGTACACTCTGTTCTAGGGTAACACTATTTTTAGTTTATCCTGACCATTATCGTGTACACTCTATTCTAAGGTAACACTATTTTTAGTTTATCCTGACCATTATCGTATACACTCTGTTCTAGGGTAACACTATTTTAGTATGTTCTGACCATTATCATGTACACTCTGTTCTAGGGTAACACTATTTTTAGTATGTTCTGACCATTATCATGTACACTCTGTTCTAGGGTAACACCATTTTTGGTTTATCCTGACCATTATCGTGTACACTCTGTTCTAGGGTAACACTATTTATAGTGTGTCCTGACCATTATCGTGTACACTCTGTTCTAGGGTAACACTATTTTTAGTTTATCCTGACTCATTATCGTGTACACTCTATTCTAAGGTAACACTATTTTTAGTTTATCCTGACCATTATCGTATACACTCTGTTCTAGGGTAACACCAGTTTTAGTATGTCCTGACCATTATCGTGTACACTCTGTTCTAGGGTAACACTATTTTTAGTTTATCCTGACCATTATCATGTACACTCTGTTCTAGGGTAACACCATTTTTAGTATGTCCTGACCATTATCGTGTACACTCTGTTCTAAGGTAACACTATTTTTAGTTTATCCTGACCATTACCGTGTACACTCTGTTCTAAGGTAACACTATTTTTAGTTTATCCTGACCATTACCGTGTACACTCTGTTCTAGGGTAACACTATTTTTAGTTTATCCTGACCATTATCGTGTACACTCTGTTCTAGGGTAACACTATTTTTAGTATATCCTGACCATTATCGTGTACACTCTGTTCTAGGGTAACACTATTTTTAGTATGTCCTGACCATTATCGTGTACACTCTGTTCTAGGGTAACACTATTTTTAGTATGTCCTGACCATTATCGTGTACACTGTTCTAGGGTAACACTATTTTTAGTATGTCCTGACCATTATCGTGTACACTCTGTTCTAGGGTAACACTATTTTTAGTATGTCCTGACCATTATCGTGTACACTGTTCTATGGTAACACTATTTTTAGTATGTCCTGACCATTATCGTGTACACTTTGTTTGAGGGTAGCACAATTTTTTTTACTTTTATTTAGCACTGCCTCTTACTTTCAGTTTGGTTTTTACGCATGTATACTAATTACGCTAACGTTTTAAGAATGAGCGAGGTGGAATTCAGAAAAAGTGTACTATCATTTGCGTGGATAGATAATTAATATAAATTATGAAAAACTACCTTAAATAAAACCGACCGGGATTAGAACCTCAATCTTCCCTTAATACATTTCAGTCTATTGCAAGTGTTACGCCTCTAGACCATTAGACGGACTAAGCGGGTCTATACACCATAAGATTATCCAACGGCTTAATTTTATTTCTTAGTATCACGTCTTACTACCCGTTCGGGCTATAAACCTATGTAATAATTACGCTAATGGTTTTAGGGACTAGGAAGGCTGTATTTAAAAGAAGAGTTCTACATTTGCTTGGAGGGAGAGTGGAAAGCCATTTTGAAAAAACCTTAGTACACCCGGCCGAGATTCGAGCCTTGATCTTCCCATCATCGGCAGTCTAGTCTACTGCGAGAGTAGCGTCTTAGACTATGCGGCCACCGAAGCAGGTCAACGATTTAATCTACGGGGCTGGGATGCATAGGGTAGTCTATGGATGTGCAACCCATTCGTGTGTAGAGAAGATGATAAAACCTACATGATAAATCAAACGTGGAGAAACTATTCTTGACGCACTCTGCTGTGATTTGAACTATGACCTCCCGCTATAAACTAACCATTCACCATTCACCATAGGATTGGTGGTAGCTGATATTTAGCAGAAGATGTAAAAATGGTTAAAAGAAAAAGAATAATCTTAAATGAAACCAATTGTTTGTTGTGAAAGTCTTGACTGCCTTAATGAAAGTAACAGCAACTCTATAATGTCTTTGTACAATATATGGTTTAGCGAATGGATACATTATAGTAGAGCTGATAACTTTGCCAGGTGTCAAAAACACTCCTATGGTAGATGAGATAATTGTATACGAGACTGTCTCCTTTATCCGTGTGCTTTCCTATGAAGGGTGTTGGTCAAGGTTTAGTAACCTTAAATTCGATGTTTTGGTGCTCATAATTAACTAAGATAAAGTAAATACAGTTATTAATATTGAATTAAAAAAGTATAAATATTTGGGTTTTTAAAAATTAAAATAAAAAATCCACATACCGACTGACAAAAATGTCATGTTAAAAATCAAGTTTTTCAGAATCGGGGTGAATAACAGATATTTTTTAATTACAGTTGTTGTTGATTTTTTTGTGTGTGTTACAAAATTGTATATTCGTTTATTATAAAATAAATAAGATTATAATTTGAAAATAAATTTGCGCCTCGCACTGTAAAAGGTTCTAAACCAGTTCAAAATTTATATTTGTAATGTTTTCATGTTCGAAACTATTTATTTGCCAAATTTGGTCAAAAGCGTTATTTTATTTGGGAATCATGTGAGATGTGAATGATTTGAATTTGACTAAAAATGCAATCTCAGCTACTAATGACCCGACTCTGGTTAACCGTCAATGAAAACAAGAAATTAAAAACTACATGAGTCATCATGAGAAGACTTTTTGTTTATTTGATAAAAAGTTGATTTTTCATGTTAAGAAAATATTAGGATTGCATGTTGGCAAATAATAATTGCTATCATTGACTTGTTAAAGTAATTTAAAATGACTGAAAAAATAACGAAACAAAACAGAAAAATAATTATTTTACTTCGAGTTCTCTTTCAATATTTTTCTTCAAAGAAATAAATTATTGGTATGCTAATTTATTATTGAGTTGTCAAAACGCATTTTATTAAGCTATATTGCTGTCATAAGTTTTTATAAAATATTTAAATAGTACTGAAAATTTCTTGGTCAGAGGTTTTTAAACTTATTTTGTATCGTGTATTTAACGTAAATTTTCTAATCACAAGGCTAAATCAATAAACTACTTACAAACTAACTTAATCTTGAACAATACACTTACCACTAAAGAAGCAACATAAGGTAAGAATGTAGGGTGTGTTAGCTAAGAGCAATTTATTTTGCAGTTTTTATATAAAAAAAATTTTTCGTCAAAATAAATCGAATAATTCTCCAGTAGAAACGTTTAGTTTAATTTTCTTCACATTGTGATATCAACAATTCTTAATTATCTTTCAAGGGTGTCCTTAAATTTAATGACAACTTTTTCTCTTAATTTAAAAAGTTTTTCATCTAATACCACTATGCTCATAAAAGATATTCAACAACTGTTGATATCACCATGTGAGGAAAATTAAACTATGTTTCTTCTGGAGCAATTATTTATTTATTTTGGCCAAAAAAAGTTTTGCTATAAAAACTGCAAAACAACTTACCATTTCTCGTATCTCTTACACTTCCTCCTTAATCAAAATCTGTTATAGTATTTGGTAGTAATGGCTTATGGACCTCGTCTGGACCCATCTTGAATATCTACATTTAATTACATTAATCGTTTAGGGATGAGGAAGGTAGAAGGTAGAGGAAATGTATTTGCATACGTCTGCAGGAAGAAAGGTAAAGTATTTAGGGAAAAACGAACCTTTGCAAACCCAGCCGGGATTCAACCCTTGACCTCTTTGTTACCATAAAGACAAAATAGATTAGCTTTATTTTATTCCACGTGCCCAACGACTAGGGCGAAAGTAAAACCAATTCGTGTAAGAGACTTAACCTTGAAACAAGAATCTTCTAATATTAGGGTCAGTCTACCAGTCCATTTTGTCTCAGGATGGAAATCTTGCCAGAAATAGACACGTTAGGGAGTGGAGGGGAGGGAGTTGCATCTCAAGTCTCACACCCTGTAGGATCACTTTTGATAGATATTATAAATATCAATCAAATAACACTAATATTAAAGATTTTTAAATATTTTGTTAGTTATTTAACCTTCACTTTCCAAACAGACATATCAAAACATGGCCTATAAAATAACTTAAACCTACAACAGACACAACAATCAGACTCCGGGCTGTTAATTTATCACTGAGAAATGAAAAATTTGTCGGCCGTGCCAGTATTTGAACCCGGGACCTTTAGCTAAGCAGGCACACACGCTACCGACTAATATAAGGTGTCGGACTAATAATAAAGTTAAATGTCATCAGTGTTGTCCACAGAAAGTTATGTTTGTTTTTATATAAAAGTTTATTGCCGCCATAAAATAGCTGAAGGTGCCAACGCTCTGAAATAAAAACATTTAATTGCTAGATCAAATATTATGTTGACACGTCGGCTCTTCTCTGGGATCACCAGACGCTTCTTACCACATCTGAAATGGCGTATAACAGACTAACAGACATCTTTAAAAAGTATTAAATCGATAACTACTCTTAACTTGATATATATATATATATATATATCAAGTTAATATATATATATCAAGTTAATATATATATATCAAGTTAATATATATATATCAAGTTAAAATATATATATATATATATATATTCAATGCAAACGAAACCAAAATTTGAATTGTGAATATTATTTTTGGTCGGTGTTTAGTCTTAACAAAACATATGCACGCCACATACAATCATAGCTATGCAGTCCCTTAGACACGCCGCACTAAAGATAAACTATTAAAAGCATTATAATCTTTTAAGGTTAAAAGTTTTTTTTTAACTTTATCGAAATAACTTTTTGGTGCTGGTCACATAGTATTGTGACAAAATAAATAGGAGTAAAACCATTTGATTGTCTTGACATATTATGACAGTTTAAATATCTGGTTTATTTCCACGTTTTATCTATTTATTTATATATATAAAAGCGTTAACCACCATCTTCATTTTAAGGAAGAATCAGGGTTGTATTTTTTTTTAATCCTGTGCCTGGTATTTTTCACAAGACCTTATCGTATGTGACCTTTCAAGGGGTAGCCTTTTGTATAGTAATGGCAAACATGCTGCATCTTCTTCAGAAGAGATACTCTTTTAGAGCCACCTAATTTTTTTCTTCTTTTTACAATTTAATTTAAGGTGGGAGGGAAGGAAAAACGAATTTAGGATAGCTATTTTGTAGTTTTTATAGTAAAATCTTTTTTTGGTCAAAGGAAATTAAATATTTCTCCAGTAGAAACATAGAATTTAATTTTCTTCAAATATTGATCTTTACACTTCTTGAATATGTGTCAAGGGTGTCCTGGAATTTAATTACAAATTTTTCTCTTGATTTAAAAAAATTATCATCTAATGCCGCTACGCTCATTACAGATATTGACCAACTGTTGATATCACCAAGTTAAGAAAATTAAATTCTTATGTTTCTACTGGAACAATATTTTGACAAAAAAACAAGTTTTAAAAACTTCACGCATCCCTTACTTTACCACCTTAAGACGTTTAATTGTTTTTGAGACCACATATTAACCACATTTAAATCAAAAGTACAATAACCATGAATAGGTATTTTATGTTTTTTATGGGGAAGAGGGAGCTTTCATGAACTTTTATGAGCCAAGAGCTTATATTTGTATCTCAAACTGATGAATACTTTTAATTTTATATGTCACAATACATTATGTACTAGTAGGTTTGTATAGAAACAACTATTCCGAGGTAAAAAGTATTACAAATACTTACATTTATTAACCAAACAAATTTAAAATCTAGCTAAGAAATTAAATAGAAATAATTCTTTGTAAGAACGTAAAAAATAAATAAAAAATAACAGGCCTACAAAACATTATTCCAAAGTTGATTGAAACATTTTTGTCTTGGGTAACAATAAAGTGAAACAAAGAATTTTAAAATAGGTTATTAAAGATTAAAATAAAAACTAACTAGCTACTCATAACAACATAGTAACAAACCGTATAATTTAAACCTGTTTTTAAGAAATATGCGGATGAATTCCTACATATACCCTGATTATGGTTGGAAAATCAAAACATTTCTTTGCGGCCAACATTGATAACATTTTACTATATTATCTGTGTTATTTGATAGTATGAATATATTAACATTGTTTTAATAACCAAAATCAAACTTTACTCGCATTTTTATTTAAATTTGTTTTAATCAATAACTAATTCAATAAAGCTAGACGGGCAATTAACCTGTATTAGTACTTCAAAAGCAGCATTGGCATGATCCCTGCTAGCAAATTAACCAACTAGGTCTAAATCAAAATAATAAACAGTAAAATAATCCAAAGCAAACTAATTACATCCACTTAAATTCAATCCAAAGAGAATACAATAAAAAGATAAACCCTAAACATTCTCATCTCATTCCGAAAACCTTTTCCGCCCATCCTCCCCTCCCCCATCCAACAATTTTTATAGCGAAACAATTTACATAATGCAATATAAAGGTTTTTTTTAATACTAATTAGAATTTTTCTTTGGAAAATTAACCATTTTTGTGCAGTACTCGTTAGGATTATCTTCTTTACACAAGTTTACCTTTACTTTTATGCGACCCCTCGGAGAGTGGAAGTATTGTGTTCATTAAACAAATAGAATTCGCAATTTGGATGGATATCGGCGTTTTATGACCCCCTTAAACAGTAAAGTGTTTTTTCTCGATGCCATTTGACTATTGTGTGTGTCTATCTTGGCCTAAAGCTGAAACCATTTACCAATCAGGCTTAAACTTGGTTTCTAGGATTTACATATGATTCCTCGGTGGCATGTTGGTTGCGCCCTTTAAAAATAGGAGGCGTTAGTGCCCGCCTAAAATAAACCGTAAATAATTTACGCACCCGTCGGCTGATCAAAGCCTCGATTCTAGCAACTGGGAGTCGTTAATGACGTTTATCGTTAGCTTGGTCATGTTTC
Organism: Timema genevievae; assembly: GCA_902155825.1. Lineage (NCBI taxonomy): Eukaryota > Metazoa > Arthropoda > Insecta > Phasmatodea > Timematidae > Timema > Timema genevievae. The sequence goes on along the minus strand of CABFWO010000649.1, from coordinate 136,441 downwards.
AGAACTGCTAGTATGAAGGAATGTTGTTAGGTTAGGTTAGGTTGGATTAGGTTAGGTTTGTCATTGACCTGATATTTCTACTATACCTGGGGGAATATAAAATCAATTTTTTTTAAAGGGGATAAACTAAACAAAAATTAAATGTTTTCGTAAGTAAATAGTATTAAAAAAAATCGAAAATGAAGTGGGCGCAAACACGCATGGCTATTTTCCCCAGGGTGCAAACAACACGTAGCCGATTCCTCAAAGGGGCTTTTAGAACCACGTAGATATCCAACCCTAAATTAATGGGTTGTTTTGTTTACTCAAGGGCGAACAGAGAAAAAAAGCTATTTTCTATATATTTGCTGTAAATATTTTGATTAAAATTCGTAACTGGACACGGTTTAACATTAAAAACAAAATAGTGCATCTCATTTTCCCGGGGGAGTGACATACAGGGTACTTAGACAAGTGGCTATGTCCAATTTTTGTCATATCTTTGCAAATCTTGGAGATAAGAAATAACTTATAATTGCAAAGTTGTATAGCTGTTAGATATAAAAAATCTTTCATTTGAAATATATTTTTATAAAACCAATAGTTTCCGAGCTATAAACAAATATACATTTAAAACGGAGGTCTGGGGAGTTAATTGTATACCCTTTGGTGAATAGGGATGTTCCTTTACTCTCAATATTTTTATGTAACAGTGTATATTACTACATTTATGCTATTTGGTGGAATGTGATGCTATTTTTTTGATTATGTTTCTGTAGCAAAGTATATTATTTATGTTCACATATCTTACGAGTTTTAAGTAAAGATTTTTATTTTAGTTAAATAATCGAAAAAGTCTGCATGCTGTACCGTACTATTTATTTTAATTGGGAGTCTTCTTATAATTTCTCTACTATTATATTATTATAGTAGATAAGGGTTTTCGTAAATTATTTTGATGAACTACAGAACCATTAATTAGAATAATAAGGCAGGTGCATTTTCAAAGTGCTTATCAAAATGATCTCTATACAAGAGTTCTACTTCTTGATACAACTATTCCACAATTCAGGCTAGTTGAAGGTCCGGGTTCGATACTAACCAGCGGCGAGAGTACTGTCAAGAGTATCAAGGAACTGCACGACTTCCCATGCCCCTAGGCACGAAATTATCTTGGCGGATTGATAGAGCGGGGCGTGTTTGTTCAGACAATGGTGCATTGCCCTGGACGGGCATCGAACCGGTCCTTTTAGATACGGAAAAAATGCTGTTGAACTTTTTTCGTTTCTTCCTCAAAGGTATGGGAGGCTCCGAATTAGGTTGGAGAACTACGATCAACACATTCAAGAAGTTGTTATAGGGTGACCTGGTGGTCTAGGGGTAAGGTGTCAGACTTCTGTGCTGAGGGTCCGGGGTTCAATCCTTGGTCCCGGCACAGATTTATCTGAATGCCAAACCCTTCCTTTACCTCTGACAAGATGTGTATTAATCACAACTTGTGAATGTGAGGAATGCCAGGCCTCCACCGTGGTTCGGATTCCACGTTAAACTGTAGGTCCTCCATTTCATCTCACAATCACCCTACCATCATCACACATTAGCGTAAGTGCGTATAACCCGAACGGGTAGTAAGACGCGGTGCTAATAATAATAATAATAATAATGATAATAATAATAATAATAAGTTGTTATATTTATTCAATGAAACAAGTAAATAGATTCAAACCAATCATGATCTTTTTATGAATCAATCCGATTTATCCATGAGAATTTGTCATTTTAAAGGATTTATTAAGATTAAAAACAACACAAAAGTCCCAAAAATAATAATGAATGTCATATTCTGCACTCAACAATACTTTGTTAGGATAATCAAGTCTTGGTGGCCAGGACATGCAGTCGAATGGGAGAATCTAGAACCGTGTTCAGGGTGCTGACTGGCAAACCCAATGCGAAGAAACCATTGATAAGACCTAGACGCAGATGTAAGGGTAACATTAGAATGTACCTGAAAGAGATAGAGGTGGACTGGATAGAACTATCTCAAGAGAGGGATAGGGTGTAATGAGATGGACTGGGTAGAACTATCTCAAGAGAGGGATAGGGTGTAATGAGGTGGACTGGATAGAACTAGCTAAAAAAGGGATAGGGTGTAATGAGGTGGACTGGGTAAAACCATCTCAAGATAGGAATAGGGTGTAATGAGGTGGACTGGTTAGAACTAGCTAAACAGAGGGATAGGTGGCGTACTTCTGTAGGTGAAACTATTAACTTTATACAGTTCCTAATATCATAGAGTAGGTGAAAAGTGTTTCATTTATTGAATTTGCTTCTTTTTTTTTATTAGTCATCTTACTATAATTCTGGGCTATCCACATATCTCTCTCTACCAATGGGTAGGGATGAGTAATATACATTTTAAGTTAGTGTGCCCGCATTTGTCTGGAAGAAGGGTGACAAACCTCTATGGAAACATCATTCCCTTTTATATTTCTAATAATTTATTCTCATCTTTCAGATCCCACATATTATATTATACCTCTCGTTATATACTTAACTTAATTTCTTTCACGCTCAAAATGATACTTCCATCCAATGACGATACTTAAATACGTTTGTCTGTGCTTCTTGTCTGACTACCCATCCGGAATATCAGCATAATTACACTGGTGGGAGGAGGAAGGCAGACGCGAGAAGAAGTGTATCCGTATTTGTTTGGGAGTAGCGTAATAAACCCTTTAGGGGAAAAAAAAACACCTCATTACACTCGTACGGGATACGAACCTCAAACTCCACATCACCGGCAGATAGGACTGGACAAGACTGAAGCCTTTGTTCACCGATGAGGGCTATACCTAAAAATAATAGTAGTAAAAAAGTAGTTTCGGGTGAAAAATCCCCTTTCAACTTTATTGCTAACACGCCTCAGTGGATGAATCGCCCAAGGCGTCACTCTTGTGTTAAACTGGGCTGTTGATGATGAGGAGATCGGGGCTCGAATCCCAGTCGGGTCTACTGAGAGAGGTTATCTCTGATGGTTTTTCCACTCTCTTTACAAGCAAACGTGGGTATATTTCATCTTAAATGTTTCTTTCCTCATCCTTACCCCATTGGAGTAATTTTCATAATATATGTGTACCTGAGGATTTGAATGTTCAAAGCATTGCTCTCAAATTTAAATACTCTAAAAATATGATTTGAGTGAAATGGATACTGCATACACTTTTATTTAATACATTTATCCCTATTATATATTTAATTATTTTTGACTTGACAATGGAACCCTTTTTTTAAAAAAAAATAAAACGTGTTACTAATATTCAGTTTCTATCAAAACGCTCACAGATAATTATTTCTCACCGCCCAATTTAGAAAGGTTTGATTCGTATTTTTTACTTTAGCTAGAGTAAGTTAATTGTAATGACTTGCGGATTTTTCCGGATGCGTGGAGGCCATTCCACCGTTCTTTTCATCAATAATGAGTACCCGGCTGGAGCAGAGATTCGCGAACCATTGTAAAATGTAACACTTAAGTCATTTAATTTGTGAAACGTCAAAAATGCTGATCTTTGATAACTATAGAAACTGTCTGTGGCTCTTCTGTCGAGATTATTTCGATATGAGGTAGAACTAGCGGTGACCATGTGGAGCACGAATGTACGAGGTGATATTTCTGAAACTAAACTCTCTCGCCATCTATACATCTATATCTCTTTCTCTTCAAATAAATGTCTTTCTCTCTTTCAAACACATTGAGTATAGGGTTTATTACTATTATTATATTTTACATTCAGATTGCACTCTCTGCAGAAATGACTGATAATATCACTACACGACTTATAAACTTGCTTAAATCTGGACCAACCCATTTCAATGGCTGAATGGTCTAAGGTGTCACTCTCGTGTTGGACTGGCCTGCCGATGACAGGGAGATCGGGATCCGATTCTTGAGTCTACTGAGGGTAATTTTTTTTCCTAAAAGGCTTCCCACCCCCCTTCCACACAAATGCGGGTACAACAATATTTGATTTATTTTGACAAAAATAAAAGTTTTGTTATAAAAACTGTGAAAACACCTAATAGAAATAATCTTATTCGGTACCTGGAAAGGCTAATAAATATAGGTTGACGTATTCATACGTCAATTCTTGTGATCTGCAGCTGTCACCTAAGTAGATATTATCAATACTTACCTTATATGAAGCTATGACAGGCCTAGCCAGCCGGTAGTGGAAAATATATTGCTTGAATAAAAAACTGACCCAGGCCACAGGCTGGAAAAAATAATGGCTGTAAAAAAACCTACCTATAAAATAACTTTTGTAATGTAGTTAAAATGTAATCATAATTGAACAAAAAGAGATGTCTATTTTCTAGTAGTTTCTCCCTACCAAAATCCTACTATAATGTAGAAGCAAATAATAAAATGCTGTGTGGTTTCATGCTGTTCTTGTCTGCGGTTTTGTCTGGGCTAAGTTCCTCCGAGATTCGCGCGCGGGTCCTTTATAACACTATAAGGGTAATTTGGTTGCTACCACACGTGGGCTGTACATACTTCGTAGAATTACCGTAACCTGTTCGGCGTGAATTCCTTACACACGGTTTGGCAAACTGAAAGCTGTACTAATGTGAAAGAGGTATAGGAGAATTCTGGTAGGAAGAACCGTATCTGACAGAGACGCGAGAAAAGTCCAGTGTTTTTGCAGTTATTATAGCAAAACATTTATTTATTTATTTGATAAATAAAATGTTTCTCCGGTAGAAACATAGAGTTTAATTTAATTAGTATGGTGACCTCAACAGTTGTTGAATATCTCAAGAGCATAGCGGTATTAGATGACAAACTTTTTAAATGAAGACGAACATTTGTCATTAAATTACAAGACTCCATTGACAGATATTTAAAAAAAGGTTGAGGTCATGATGGGAATAAAATTAATCTCTATAGTTGTACTGAATGAATATCTTATTAATTTTGACTAAAGATATGTTTTGATACAAAAACTGCAAAATCTTCCCACCTGTTTACATTCCCACATAAAACATCAATAACAGAGTAAAAATGTTATCAATGTTGAGCACAAAAGATATTTATTTTTTCTAAAAGGCTTTTCTTAATATTATCCTGCTTTAAATATGAGCTACAGTTTTAAATGCAATCATCGATTACGATTATGTATTCAAGCTATTTAATTATCAAACGGAATATTTAAAAAATAAATTAATATACTATATAGGCCTAGCTATGATAAAAAAAACAATTTATTACTATAGAAAGGAATTGAATCTATTTTTTTTGTTTAAATCAAATTTAGTTTTTTCTCAACTTTAACATTTTACAACTTAGCTCAGGTGATAGCCTGTCTACCTATTGCACTATGGGTCTTATTCTCTATTCCCGGCTTCGGCGATAAAGTTATAACTGGGTAAATTGGGGCTTTCTCTTTTACAGTGCTGAATTGACGGGTAGGCTGTAGGATTTTTCTTGAATTAATATAATTTTCAAGTAGTTTACTGATATAAACAGTCTGTTCAGACTACGCACCTTAAAAAACCCAAAAATTAAATAATAATGTATAATAGATTGTCTTTTACTTACTCTATGGCATAAGAAACTCGAAAGCTCATCGCCTCACTTATAAAAGTATGCCACCTATCTCTATCTTGGGCTGGTTCTATCCAGTCCACGTCATTATACCCTATCTCCAGGTTCATTTTACTGTTATCCTCTTTTATCTGCATCTGGGTCTTACAACTTGTCTCTTCCCATTCGGTTTGCTAGTCAATACCTTGAACGCAGTTCTAGTTTCATGAACCGCATGTCCTGCCCACAGTAGCCTCTGAGATTTGATTACTATGACACTGTCTGATATTGAGTAAACGGTATATAACTCATCCTTGTGTAAGTAACCTCCTACACTCTACACTATCTTCATACTTTGTTGGATTAAATATCTTTCTAAGAACCTTGTTTTAAGACCCCCTTAAATTTATTCTCGTCATGTAAGGTAGGATACCATTTTAGGGAATATTTTTTATCAAATTGTATTGAAATCGAATGATTTAAAAAAACAATTTTTGAACTCATCTCGTACCATTAGGTTTGGCAGTCAACACCTTTAATGCGGTTTTATTTTTTTTTAGATAAATCATGCTTTACATAAAAATATAATGACACAAATTCACAACAACAAAATACCAGTAAATATTTGTGCCTCTGCCCAATCAAGGAATTATTTCCCATGCTGATAGGACAATCATTGAAATAGCATGCACCATATTCAGTACTTTTTCCGGTAATATTAATTATTTAAATATTCATTAGTACCTACTCCTTTTCATATTTACTATAATGTTTGACTTGACACAAAATTATCTGACGTTATTTACAATAGTTACAGCTTTTATTGCCTCTAGCCATTTACGTTAAGCTGTAATTATTAGTTCATATGAAATACTCGTTAGAACTTTACATATAACAGTAATTTAGCTGAAAACAAAATTAGTGAGGAGATGAAAATTTATTGAAACCTGTTAACACGTTTTTCATAAATATACCATGGATTACGTCTCAACACTACATGAAGGACATACAGTACAGATGACAAAAATACTTGTCCAACGAGCAATTCGTCCTTCGAGTGGGCAAGTTTTTATAAACGTATTCTTTAAAAAAAACATGATTATCTTCTTGTTACAAATTTGTATATTCACGTGGTTTTTTGAATTTATTTCATTTTAATGATGAAACAAATCCATCTAAAAACAAATCGTTTTTGAACAGTCAAATTGATTAATTTGTCTTTTAAACTTTAAATATATTGTTTATAATAAGTTTTTTGATAACAAATATCGATATAATATTCTAGCATATATTTTTATAGCTATTTATAAAACTAAACATTTTGCATTCCACTTCCGTAACTGCATTTATACTTTAAAAAATCTATATATTTGAAACATCAAGCAATCTCTTTCGACAGCGATTCCCAAAAATGTACCCAGTCGATTTTCATAATTTTTAATATTGAAATCTTTAACATCGAAGAAGTGTCCAAAAAAAAATATAGGTTCCAAAAATATTTAAAAGAGGGAGATTTTTAATTTGGGATTAAAATTGAAATAGAAATTTATATTCTACTTAGATCAATATTATTTCCAATATAAATTTCTAAAATCTTAAGGCTTCATTTCAAAATTGATGAATAATGCTTAAACGATCCTGATAGTTTAATTTTAAATCAGACCAATACTTTTAACTTACACTGGAATACATTCTTCACCTATTATTTAGTTTTAAATGACATTATCTCAAGTAATAAAAGGGCACATATAAAAGTGATGACAAGTCACAAGCAGGTATTTGTAACGCTGCGCAGTTGTCTCGCTTACTTTCTTACTCCATAATTAATCACGGAGCTAATCTTGGAGTTATCTTGATAAATACACAGTCGCAAACTAGACCTGACATACCGTGTTAACATTGTTTTATTACTGGCTGTGTGATCATTTACAGCTTAGGTACAATCCACTTTTCATAGGAAAAGGCTTTTAGAAATACAAACTTTTTTCAGCCAAAATGGATAACATTTTACCATTCTATTGTTATTTTATCGGTATTTTTATAATATCCATCAAAGGTTGGCGTATGAATACGTGAAAGTAGATCTAGTAGCTTCTATAGCCACCATAAGACCCTTCCATTGAAAATTGGACGGTATTATGGTTTACATGATAATAAAAGACAGACAAAAGCTGCTAGCAGTGAAAAAAAATTGAAAAGCTATCAACAATTAATTCTAGAATATGACAAACGAACATCTACTTCGTTCAATGCCACGTGCTCAAGCCTGTTTAGCTTGTAAAATATAGCCACGGTGTTATCTTGATAGGTGGCCACGCAGACTAAACGTCAAGATCATTGTTTTTTTCGACCCCGATGACTGCAAAAGTTCGAATTCCAGTCTAGAATTTAGAGGGGAATATTTTTCCTTAGATAGTTTCCCACTCTTCTTTTACACACGTGCGAGTACTAATTATTTAAACTCTACCTTCTTAATCAACTGTATTCCATCCCTATAAAAATAACTAAGTGTGCTACACGGTATAGCACCGACACGCGTTGCATAGGTTTAGAAATACTACATTATTTAAGAAATCGTTTGATATTTTTTCATATCATTTTCAACAAAATCCATGCCAAAATTATCACCAGCCTTCTCACCATTTAAAAAGTTTAAATTTAGAGTTTAAATTTTATTTCTAAAAAAATTCACGATGCTTTACGCGAAAATGTGTAGGCCTACGTTGGAGAGCAAAAACCTGGTTCAGGGGCTACGTGGTCTAACGCGCTAATCTTGGGTTAGACTAGACTGCTGAATACGGGAAGATCAGGGTTCAATCCCGGTTGGGTGCACTGAAGGTGGTATTCCTAAATGGTTTTACAATCTCCTTCCACGCAAATGCGGGTGCAGTTCATCTCAATCAAACCTTCCTAATCCCTAAGCCATTAGTGTATTTAGTACATAGGCGTATAACCCGAACGGTTAATAACACACGGTGCAAAAAAAAACCTAAAGCAAAAGGTTAAAAGCCTAGATCCAACCTTCCCCTATCAAATAAAGTCATGTTTTGATAATGTGGGATTGTTTTATAGGGTTTCATGCAAGTTATCACACATTTTTTAAACACATGTTAAATATAAAATATAAACTTTTTAACTAGTAAAACCTTTGGCTAGATTTTGGTGAAAACAATATTTAAAAATATCATTTATACACCCGTACCTCAATGACAGTAGTTGCAGGCAATTTTATCGTGGATTAAATCAAACTAATTTATTTCTAAGGTTGATAATTTAATGCCCACTTTCACATATAAGCAATTTTTTGTGACTTAAACACTATTTTTGTTATTATTATCGTGCATCCATTTTGGATATACAAGTAATTTTTAAAAAAAGGGTAAGGATGAGGAGGGTATAATATAGAGGAGATTTACCCGCATTTGCGTCGAGCATGGAGTGAAAAATCCTATAGGAAAAATAACCCTCTGTACACTAGGTCAGGATGTGAATCCCAATGTCCCCATCACCAGCAGTTCAATCTTTTGCGAGGGTGATGTCTTAGACCGTTTGACCATCAATACAATTTTCATAATAATTGATTAATTTACAAGATAAAACAATAAACAAATTTTAATCCATCAATTTATCACTTTTTAAAAGGAACAAACACAATTTTACCGACAATATACCCGTATCGTTGGTCAAATGGTCTAAAGGCGTCAGTAATTGCAACAAACTGAACTGACGATGACTATGACTTGTAGGTTCAAATCTTGATAGGGTGCATTACGGGGCTATCTTATATGTGTGATCTACAGTTTTAGTTTTTTCCTTTCTATGCTAATGCAAGTGCACTTCCTCCAAATGCCCCTGATCCTTCCTACCCCTTAAATACATTAATACCTATGCTGTTTAACCTGATACATATATATATATATATGATAATTTGGTATGATTTTGTAGTTGTTTTGCTTTCAAGAAAATTTGAATAGAATTTTCATGTCGAGGCATTTAATGCCGTTTTAGTTGAAAACAAGGATAAAAATCTCCTCTCTCTTTTTTAAGAAGTAGTAGAATAAAAATAGAGAGAGTGCGGTAAAACGAAGAAGCTATGAATGAAAAATCAAGTGATAATGCGATGCACTTAAAGGAACACTTGTTCGTGTTTCCTCATCTGCAATGCACGGTGCTAGAAGGGTCTATGCCACATTTTTAATTTCTACAAGTGAAAAATCGCCTTAGTCAACTTTCTTACTTATCCAAATCACATGGTTTATGTAGTAAAGCGCAACGAAAGTTCAAACGCAAATCTAAAGCTTAAGATCTTTATTTTAGAGACCTCATCAACTTTTCTATGACATCGGGAACATCGTCATAATTTAGTTCATACACTACCCAATTAACATAAATTTATCAAATATTTTAAGATATTTGATGGGGATTGCAGTGGGTATAAGGGCCTAGTTATATTTAAACTGAAGAGAAATAAAGTTTTTATAAACATTTTAAAAGTAAATACATGTGTAAAAAAGTTAGTTCTAATTTTAAAAGTAATTTAAAAAAGAATGAAATATCACGCTAGATTTTAAAGGTTTTTTTTGAAAGGCGGAGTAGCTTTCGTTTGTTCATTATTAAATTACATTACTCCTTACATCACTGCAATTCTCGCTAGGCATGCGTGGAAAAAATTCAACCTTTTTGCATATTTGACAGAGTATAAATATTTTTTAACTTGCACATCTTATAATAAATTTATATTTACCCTATTTTTGTGACTAAAGGTTCGATTTAAAAGTGCCTACTGACATTGAAGACTAGCTACCGTCACTCAACTATTTTTTTCCGTATCTTTTTAAAAGGTAGCAAAACTATTTCACATGTCTCAATTTCGTTGTGTTTTTTTAAAAGAAGAACACAGAAAACCGCACCACGATGCAATGTTTGTTTCGAAATGTAATACTCAGCTGTTATCCATGAGGTCATATTGGTTCACAAGTAGAATTTATATCTCAAATTTTGAAGAACATTATATTTTGTTTTAAGATACTCAGAAATCTCAGCTATGGTACAAATTAAATTCACTGTCCAAACAAATAATTATAGCTAGTAGTTGAAATATTTCTATTTTTAATTTCTCTCGACTCCTTGAAGAAACAAGTATTGTGCTCGTCAAAAATATCATAATTGAGGTTTTGGTAAATGTTGACGTTACATGACCCCCTTAAAACCGAAAAAGGTGTTTTTTCGATACCATCTGTTTTCATGTCTGTCCGTCTGTCTGTATCTCGAATTAGAGCCGAAACAGTTTTACCGATCGGGTTAAAACTTGGTAACTAGGGTTTCCATGAGATTCCCTTGAGGATCTTTTGGAATTAGATATCCAACCCTAAAATTACAGTAGTTTACTGAAGGCAAAAAAAGATAAAAATTCAATATCCTCCAATCAACCCATTCAAACGATTTTTATGAAATTTTGTATCTAGGTATTGTTTAACATTACAAACAGAATGACAATTTTTTGTTTTCTCGTTTTCCCATGAAAATTACTTCAAGGCCATCGCCGCAACTCTTTGAGATACGAAATAACTTATCATTGTAAAGTTTTAGTGATATTAAAGATATTTTAATTTGAAATGTATTTTTATAAAACCGATAGTTTCCAAGCTATAGGTAAACATCTATTTTTTTTCTATGGAGTACTTTGAAATATGAAATTAATTGTATGCTTTTTGGTGGACACAGATGCTCCTATTTTCTAAATGTCCCTGTAACATTGTATATTATCTAATTTGTGCTCTTTGGTCAAGTGTTTCTGCAACAATTTATATAATTTAGTTTCACAAATCTTGCTAGTTTTTGGTAAATCTCTCTATTTTAAGATTAAAAAAAGAGAAAGTTTGTGCTGTACGCCGTAACATTTATTTCTAAATGGTGTCCACTATACTTCCACGCAAATACTACAGTTCCTATACTCTCTACATACCCCATTAACTTACTCATTAGTGTGAATATCCGCTCTTGTTGCCACATGGTCTAAGGCGTCACTCTCGCAATAGACTAGACTGCCGATGACGGGGAGAGCGGTGTTTGAATACCAGTATGGTGTACCGAGGGAAGTTTTTCATAAATGATTCTCCATGCAAATGCGGGTACTTTAAATTCAACCTACCTCCTCCATAACACATTAGCGTAAATGTTTTTAGCACCGCGTTTTACTAGGCGTTCGGGTTGTACGCTTATGCACTAATTACGTTAATGATTTTAGTGATTAGGAAGGTTATATTTAGAGGAAGTAATTAGTAGGTCTACAAGTAGTAAGACGCAGAGCTAGAAAATAAAATAAATTCAGTATAAATATTTGGATAGCCCAGGTGGGTAGTAAGACGTGGTGCAAATAAATAAATATGAATTTTATTTCTTATGCTCAAAATAAAATTGAGATAGTCGTTAAGCAAACACAAACACATATTTATAAATGTCGACTTAAGTCATTCTTACCTTGAAATTCTCATCTAATTTTCTAATTTTAGATCTTAAGATCTGATCTTTTCTTGATTATTTTCCTCATATTCTACGCCGACTTTTTTATGTTAGTCATAGATTTTATTTCCATGGCGTATCCTTTTACCATTCCACTGTAACAAAAGAAGACATTTTGATTTTAATCCGTTGTGAATAATGACCTTACGCTCAATCCTTTTGAAACTTTCTCTATACACTTGTTTCGAGTTTTATAGAGTTATTTTTCCTGTGACAGAAACATATATTTATATATATTATTACTATGGTAAACTCTAAATGGGGAAACATGTAATTATTAAAAAATTAGTATGATAATATTTGGTATTGGTTTTCGTAATTTCATGGTAAATAAATTAACCGGAGATATTTTAATGGATTTCTAAGGATTATTGGTGATGTAACTAATTTGACGTAAATATCAATCTGTGGCCATCTAACATGATAATATTAAGCAGTCACCTGAAACATATAAATTGATGTTTTAAGTATCTACCTTGATTTGATAAATGTTGGTAACCATTCTGATGGTCACTTTATCAATGTCAAATACGGTTCACTGATGTCGGGCCCTCCGAAGGAAGTGGTGCTACGGATTTTTATTGTTCTGTAAAAATCCGTGGAACTCAGCTGGGTTTGAACCCACAAACACCACATAGGTCAAAAATTGAGTATATAGCGATTAAAGTCAAATTACACACTAATCAAAATAATTGGTAAGACAAAATCGTACATATTTTAACTACCGGTACTCTAATATTAATGTTTATAAAAGAAACAATTCTTATTTATTAATTAAATCAGTCCCCAGATATACATTTCTAGAAAAAATTGTTAGAGCCATTTTATAAGATAAAAAAAAAGCACTTCACAGAAAAAACAAGTAAGCTATAGAGTGTTATTTATTAGGTATAAATTTCACAAATACCAATTTTGAAAAAAAGTCTTTTATACTTTTTTGAAAAATTTCAAATTTTCAAAAATTATTCATTAGTAGACTACGCTTAAATTTAGGGTTAAAATCAGGTTGGCTTCGAGGAATGACTATATAATATCAAATATCAAGATTGAATGAATCCCATTAAAGCTGTTAGGCTAAGTATGGACTGGCATATATAAAGACAAACAGGTATGACCCACTTTTTTGTGTTAGAGAGGCACATAAAATGTTCATATACGTCATCATTTTGAGGTCGAAAATTTTTACTATTAGGATTTACAAGACTTTATTTATAATAAAAAGCAAAAGTTATTGTTCAACAGTTATTGAATAGGTTTTTTTAAATGAATGATAGGACTATTATAGAGAATAATGGCCAAATTGGCTAAGTGGTAGAATAATTGATTCTGACCATTAGACCGGTGTTTGATTCCCTATCAACTATATATATATATATATATATATATATATATGACACAACTTAAATAGTAAATAGACCTAGTCATCACGTTGAAAAAAGCCTAACAACCTTTTTAAAGGCAATTTAAGTTAAATATGTCTATATATTGTTTTTAATCAATTAAAACACCCGTTTCGGTGGTCTAACGCACAACTCTCACTGTAGACTAGACTGCCGATGACGGTGAGATCAAAGTTCGAATCTCGGTTGAGTGCACTTAGTGAGGTTTTTCCAAAATAGTTTTCCACTCTTCCTCCAAGCAAATGCAGGTAAACGTCTTCTAAATATAACCTTCCTAATCCCTAAAACTAGTGGCGTAGCTAGTAAATAAACGTATTAATCTGAACGGGTAGTAAGACGTGGTGCTGCAAAAAGATTAATGAAAACAGTTTGAACAAACAAAATATCCTATGAAAACGTCTTGTCATAAAGTATATTATATTCTCTCCTCGGTCTCTCCCCTTCCTATACACCCTCCTCCTCCTCCCATTGACTCGTTGAAGACAGGACGAGCGAGAAATGTTGAAGTGGTTATTTTACGAGACAAGTATTTTGGCCATCTTCACGTCTTGAACCAACGCTAAAAACCTTTGAGTAGAAAGTGTATCGCATGCTCCCTCTTTCCAACCGTGTTGTTTCTTTCGGCGCTCTCCAACCCCATTATTTGTAATATCATCCAAGAACGGGGCTACTCGCTTCGACGGCCCCATTGGGTCATTCTAGCAATAGACCAGACTTCCGGTGATGTGGAGATCAGGGCTAGAATCCCGTTTGGGTGTACCAAAGGTGATTTTTCATAAAGGGTTTTCAATTCCAGCTCCATGCAAATACGGGTCCACTTCCTTTGAATTAAATCTTTATCGTCCATAGCACATTAGCGTGTTTAGTGTATATGCGTATAGTATGAACAGGTAGTTAGACGGGGTGCTAAAAAAAATCTCCTTTAAGGCCGCATTACACGTAGCAGGTTGCAGCGATGCGAACGAGTTTGATATTTTCTGATCGGACGACTGCTTTCTGCGCCGTGTAATCGCTTTCTGCGCTTCCAACTTGCTTGCTTGGTTAGCCGCTGAGAGACTATAGACAAAAGATGCTTGTAGGTGTCTTCATTCATACGTAGATAATTTCGGAAATCATCAACATCAAATTCAGGTAAAATCGTCACAGTATGTGACATAGTGTTCCGTTTTAACACTAAATTTCGACTCCACATACGTTTCTTTCTGCGTTTTACGACACTACGATATTTCAATTTTTGGTTGTACCCGCACAATATAATAAGCTATTCATCTTCTTGTTGTTGACGAGACATCTTAGCACAGACTGAGCCAGCAAAACTAAGTGCGGACGATAAAATAATTCCCCCCTCCACTGAGCGGTAAGATGATCATTCGTCAGAATGCAGCTTGTGTGTAATAGGTTACCCAGATTTGTCAGCTCGCAGCGCTGCAAAACGATGTCAGAAAGCAGCGCTGCAACCTGCTACGTGTAATGCGGCCTTTACAAAGAGAGTAACAAAGTTATTTTACAGCCGGCCGGGAGTTGAGCCACGTACACCCGAGTCATCGTCAAGAACACTATCCGTAGGGTCACTTTTGTGTACTCATTTTAGCCGTGACAGTGGGCACGTGGTCTATACGTCAGACTCTTAGTCTCGTTTGCTGGTGACATAAAGTTCGGGGTTAAAATCACGACCAGGTGTAATAAGGTTTATTTTTTGTTTTTTACTAAATCTGTTCTCACTCCTTCCGTTTCTTCTGAAATGTTATCTTACTCATCACCACCCCATTATCATAATTAATATAATACAGGCCATAGTGTATAGCCTGAACAAGATAAAAATAATAACTCACTTTTATTGTACATAGAATCGCTTCAGTGCCCGCGTGGTTTAAGGCGTCGTAGATTGGAATTTGAATCCCGGTTGGTTACACCAAGGGTGGTATTTCCTTAATAGTTTTCCATTTTCCTTCCACGCAAATTCTAGTAATTACCTCCAAAATACTTCCTTCCTCATCCCTATCCCATTAGAGTAATTTATCATATTTGGGTATAGCCTGAACAGTTAGAAGGACAAGGTGATAGCAAAATTTTTTACGGAGTTATAATTTATTCTTTAATCAATGCATTTTATTATAATGTGTTTTAACACAAGGGTTTATTTAATAGCTTAATCTATTGGAGTAAGGATTAAGATAGTAATTTGAGGGAATATTAACGCGGGGAGGGAATGGTAAAGCCAAATGTGTAAAACCATCCCAAAGTCTTTTGGCCGAGACTTGAATCTTAACCTATCCATCACTGACAATTCAGCACTATCTCCTTTAATCGTCTGATGACATGGTTATTTACATTCATATATATTAAAAAATAAACTCTACTCAGTGCATTATTAGGTTTTTTGAAAAATTGCCTTTCTGCTCAAATTATAGAACGCTGGTGCATTCCTATAACTCTTGCTATAGTAGGATTTTGATAGAAAGAAACTTTTAATACTTCCAAACTTTTTTTTTGCTGTCAATATTGAGAGCATTGGTCTGTATTATTAATATTATTTACCTGCTTCGGTGGCTGCGTGGTCAAACGCGCTACTCTCGTGTTGGACTAGACTGCCGAAGTCGGGGAGATCAGGGTTCAATCCCGGTAGAGTGCATTGAGGTTTTTTCATATATTGTTTTTCACTCTCCAACCACGCAAATGTGGGTGCACTTCCTCTCAATTAACCTTTCTAATTCCTAAATCTAGTGTAATTAGTACATATGCGTATAACCCCAACGGGTAGTAAGACGCGGTGCAAACAAAAATTAATGTAACTGTATGGGTATTGAAAATATATATCAAAAGTGACAGCTGCATATCACATGACTTGACGTATGAATACTTGAAATTAGATCAAATAATGTTTCTATACATCTATAAGGTTCTTCCTATGAAATTTAGTTGTCTCAGATATATTATATAAATAACTGGCAGTGTAGTACCTGGAGTTGCATTGCATGGCTACCCGAGCAACGCTTTTCTTCAAACATACCGAAAAAAGATTTCTTCATTTTATCTTTTCCAACAAAGTTTTTAAAAAATTAAAAATTATATTTAATAAAAAAAATTAAAATTCCTGGTTCGAAGTGCACATGTTCGTGGCCAGAGGTTACTTATTTTTTAAATGTCATCCATCAGCGTGCGGTAGATTCACGCAATGCTCTTGGCAGATTCTCAAACTCTTCATTTTATTAATAAAGATAATAGAAACACACCTGATTTCTCAAACCAAAGTTCATCTATTTCAAATTCGTCAGCAACCAGTGCTCATTTAAAGGAGCTTTCTCCGTCAAAATGAAGATGCTCTTGTTTTCATACTATTTTGCTGTGATGCGTGTAACAAACTCTTTATTATTATTATTATTTTACATTCCAAAAGAGGTCAACGAACTTATTCACTCTCTTTGCGGTGTGTCTGTGTTTGTATTTGTAGGACACATCTTTGTCTCGTAAATGTGCCCTGTTAAAGGAACAAAACAAGCTAAAAAAAACAACACAAGCAAGTAGTGTATGAAGAGAAGAGAGATGTCTTATTTAATAATATTGCTGCATTAAGGTGGGAACGTAGGGGACGCGAGATAAGGAAAGTGTCTATGCAGTATGTATAGCAACACTTTTTATGGCCAAAATAAATAATATATTGCTCCAGTAGAAACATAAGAGTTTAATTTTATTCCCATAGTGATATCAACCATTGTTTTCACCAGTTTCGGTGGCCGCATGATCTAAGGCGCTACTCTCGCAGTAGGGTAGACTGCCGATGATGGGAAGATCTAAGTTCGAATCTCGGTCGGGCGTACTGACTGTGTTTTTTTTTTAATTCCACTCTCTCCACGCAAATGTGGGTACACTTATAAATAATTATAAACCTCCTTATCCCTAACGCCATTAGCGTAATTAGTGCATAAGCATACAATCCGTACGGTTAGTAAGACGCGATGCTAAAGAAAAAAACAGTAACCAAGAGCATATTTGCATTAGGGTAAGAAACCTTTTAAATTAAGATAAAAAGTTCTCATTAAATTCCAGGATACCTTTGACAGATATTCAACAAATGTTGATATCACCATGTGGAGAAAATTAAACTATGTTTCTACTGGATAAATATTTTGATTTCTTTTTATCAAAAAATATTTTGATATAAAAACTGCAAAAAAATATCTTATCACGTCCCCTACACTACCCTTAAGGGGGCTTCTTCGGTAAGTGAGAATTTCTGCGCAGACGTTCCGCTCTAACGCAATATTTTATTCTATGATGAATTATTTAAAAATATGGTTCACACCAAAATAAAGTCAAAAGCTTCTAACAGGGCTCTTTTTCTTTAACAACCCCATAGTTCGAGTTTTATTAATATAAAGGAACTGGTGGGCAGGACATGCATTATTCCTTGATATTGATGGTCGTTTTATAGATTATCATCATGTTTTATTTTATATATCTTATTTTATTTCTTTTATTACAACATTTTTAAGTGTGGTAATCTGGATCTTGCGTCCGAGCCCTTGGAAGGCCTGGGCCCGGTACCATAGTACCATTAGTTCCCCATCGTGGCGGGCCTGTATACATATATATACATATATATGTATACATATGTATATATACATATATATGTATACATATGTATATATACATATATATGTATACATATATATACATATATATGTATACATATATATACATATATATGTATACATATATATACATATATATGTATATATGTATATATATATATTTATATATATATACATATATAAGGTGGTTGATGGTAATTTGGTTAGGCTAGGCTTTGTATAATTTTCCTGACGCCAAATTATGAATTTTTTGAAAACTTTTGGTTGGATAGTGTACATTGGATCATTTGTAATGAGAGGAAAAAATAATAATTCGCTTCATTCAGTTGGAAACAAAAAAAATTATTTCCAAAAGTATAACTTTGTGCCATATTAAAATCACACTATGTTAATATTGCCACCAATTTCAACAACCACCCTAAATTTGAATTTTTCAAAAACTAAACAATGAGAAATGGATATTTGAGTAGAAATGTTACCATTAAGGTTTATGAAGAATAAATAGCTGTTGATTAGAAAAACTAATACAAATAATTAATTAAAAATTTAAGAATAAAAAATCAAACAAAAAAATGAAAGTGACAATGGATTATGATGTCCTTTTCTGTATGTATACATTGAATTACTGCTTTTTGGACCAATGAACAAGTCTGTCTTCTTTGGTAAGGCTAACATAACACATTCCTCGCGAACATAAATTCCACAAATTCCACGAGTCTAGTATCTTTCATTTCATCTTCACAACAAATAGCACAATACCAGCTCTGTCTTTTTTGATGACGAAGTCTTTGGGACAGCCTACTCTTTAGTTTGGGTACAGTCATCCAGTTTCTTGTTGGTAGCTGGTTCGTCATTATTATTGTCTTCGTTTTACCTTCAAATAAAACTTTTTTCAATAACACACCACGAATGTTGAGAACGTATTTCATAAATCGCGTATTCTTCAGTTTTTCTTCAAAAGAACTGTAATGAGACGAGTTTCCTACTGCTTCTGGTGTATCTGATTCATCGATGTCATCTGAGTCAGAGTCATCTAAGGTTTTATCCAGGTCTCCAGAGATATATGAATCAGATGATGGACTGCTACGACGTCTACATTGCTGCTGGAGGACATTAGTCTGAAGAGCGGATGGGCCTGCTTCTGGATGGAGATAATTGATCTTAAAGCTGTTCCTGTGATCTGGCGCTTAGTACAGTATTGTTAACCATGTCGATGTCTGGTGGTGGCTGCTCAGTGGCTGTGCTCCATGGAAAGGCCTCTTCAGGGTTTACAAGCGTATTGAAGGATGATAATATGTCTGTGGTCCTATGCCCACTTTTCCCGTTTACTTGTGTCATAAATTTCTACCATGTCGGCGTAAAAACATCAGCAAAGTTCAGCCTTGAAAGAAATATTCTTGTTCTTCTTTATGTGTGTCAAAATGCAAGAGTGCATTCACGTTACACATCATTAACACATTACATTTATATCTTACAATTAAATTACAGTTTAGAATATTGATTTCCCAAAAAGTAGCGATTATAGCCAAGAGTGGTCATATCAACAATCTGGGTAGTTTTTTTTTAGAAAGTCCTGTAAAGTATTTTATAAATGTGTATGTGTATGTGTGTGTGTGTGTGTGTGTGTGTGTGTGTGTGTGTGTGTGTGTGTGTGTGTGTGTGAGAGTGAATATCAGTTTTTTT